>JAPKLW010005257.1:10457-21810 GCA_026898455.1 Plectranthus barbatus
ATACGCAAGTGCACGTATGTCAAACAAGTAATACAGATCTAAGTCCGGATATCGTACCCAAGGGAGCAAAAGTGAACCGTGCACATTCTATTGTTTGTAAAATAAGATGTTTTTGTAATTCCTCTAGACTAAATTAACAAGAAAGCATATAAAATAAAACCAAATAGTGCCAAAGTAATTAATACTATCTCTTCCCACAATATAATCATAAACTAGCAAAATATGGTGTTAAAATCAATAATAATAAAGCACTCGGGTTATTAACTTTTGTTTATCTCCTCTCCTATATGCTGCAGCATCATTCAGACATCAACTCTGGTTCTCGCAACCACTCTCTTTTCTGCCTAGACTATCATCATATTACTAGATCTATGTTTTCGTGCTAACCTCCATATGTCTATGGTAAGTTTTGCTTTCAAACAAACTAGTTAAGAACAGGGGTTTGTACAAGTCTTAGATTCTATGTATGTCTACACTAGAAATCTAGATTGATTTCGTTTCCCTCATCCTAGATCTCCTATCGGTTTCACTAGGCGAGATCTCTACCTGCCACCATCGTGTTTAGATAGACAAACAAACCAGAATTGAAATCAAACACCAGATTTAATATAAAAATAGCTTCAACATATATTCGAGAAGATAAACCAGTCAATAACCCGAGCTTAAAATATTTAGCTCATGCTTACAAAAGATAGAAAACAAATAACATTCAAGTTCATGCCCACGAACATCATTCACGTAGCAATATCAAATAAGTTCGCAAAATAAAGATAAACTATTCAGGGTTTCTGCAGCCGCCACTTCTGATTCTCACGAACACCATTTTTCTTGCTTCGACTCCTCTCCAATGTTGATTTTTCTTCTCTCTTTTTCAGCTCTCTTCCAAAAATTGTTATCCTCCTGAAAATATCTCATGTGTCCCCTCTTCAGCCTCATCCAGACCTTACACGTGGCTCCAAAATCTGCCTTCCAGCTTTGATACTTCTCCTGGGTGACACGTGTCCTACTCCTGGGACAAGTTCTGAAAAGTGTCGAGATCCTGTCTGTTGTGGTCCCACGGGTTCATCATTCAAATGCTACTCATGCCACTCCTACGCTGCTACATCATATCAACCTTTCATGCTCTTGTTATGCTCCAGCATAGTAAGACCTGTGATACTATTCAAACAATTTCTTCCGCAAAAACTCATTATTGACACAACACAACAGATTTAACTCGAATTTGAAATATTAACTAAATAACCTATATTTAATCACTTATCCTATAAAACAGACCTAAATTAACACATAATTAACTAGACTAGACACCAAATAATAACTCTTTAGGAGAGTTATCACTCCCCCAAACTTAAGGTGTTGCTTGTCCCCAAGCAACTAAGACTCAAACAAACACAAATACTTAATTTACATATTCTTGTCTTGGAGCTCTCAGTTCACACCAAGGAAATTAAGAAGAAAAATCTCATTCCTGGCACTTAAGCAATCAAGCTTCAGCCACCACAATTTAGTAAGTTTAATTAAAGAAAATCAGAGCTGCAAAACTTTTCAGCAAGATAGCTAACAAGTGCTAAAGTTTAGATTTAACTTCCATTTAAGCTCTCATGATCATTGATGCCACTGTTTTTGATTACCTTTCAACTTCAGCACATTCTCCACTAATAGAACTTGTATCACATCAAGATCAAAAGGTCTTTTGAGCTTCTAATGTAAGGCTGTGGCTAAGGTAAGAACATTATGGGCGAAGTGACTCATAGACTTGAGAGGCATGTTATAGGTCTTCCACTTAGGGCTTATTCTTGCATTTTGAAAGGAGAAAGCAACAACTGTCTTCAGACTCATAATCTTTTTATATATATATATATATATATATATATATATATATATATATATAAACATGCTACTTACAGGCTGCAACATGATTTATTTACACATGAACTCTCAGGCTTCTACATAGTTGATCTATTATAACTCTATCTTCTATCATTCTCCTGAACACTAAGTGGAAGAACCTAAACAAACTTACCTCTCAAGTCAGGGCGAGTGTATGGGAAAATAGCTCACATCTTTTATGGTCAGAATCAATGAAAAGGCTCAAGGCTCAAATCTAGGTGCAAAGGTAATTGATATGCAATGAAAAGCATTTCTGCAGGCACAAAGATGAAAAGACTGCCTAAATCATTTCTTCATGTGACACTCATTCAAATTTCATCTCAAATGGCCTAATATTTTCAGGTAGGTAGCATCTCACATGTTCTTTTCTCAGCAAAACTAAAGAACCACCTAAACTGAAGCACGTAGCATATCAGGTTTTCAAAAACCAAATGACCACAACCTCTGTTATCAAGCTAGCCTATCATCCTAAGATTAAACTTGAAAATCTTGGGGGTTGACTCTCAATCACTCAAATATCAGTCATGAAATTTCAAGGGAGAAAGATTACTCACACACCCGCATCATCGAGCTCAAGACAAGATAATAGACACACTATTAATACTTCATCATACTTCATTGCACCATCAACTAAACACACCACTAATCAAACAACTAAACATCCATTCAAAATAAAACATCAACCTAAACCAACAAACTAAAAACTACGGGTTCAAACATTCACCCATCACATCCACACAAATACAAATTTAAAACAGAGTTTTTGTTCAAAAGATAAAGTTTAGAGTTGACCACAGCCTTCAGGTAGGCTTCTTCTTCTTCCCAGCAGCAGACGTTCCTTTCTCAGCCTTCTTGCTTTCCAACTTCTTCACCAATTCCTCAGTTTGGAATTGCATCTCCATCATCATGGTGTTGAGGTTCTCAAACTCCTTCAAAAATCGATTGTTTTGCTCGGAGATGTCATCCAATCTACCCTGCAAAACCTGCACAGAAGTCTGGTTAGCTGACGAGGGCTCCACTCCTTCCTTCTTCTGGGAGTTCTCATGCCTTTGGCGCAAATATTCAACATTGAAATAGGTCCTTGAGGTTTTGCACGGCTCCTCGTCGTGAAACGGAACTCCAGCTATCTTGCAGATTTCAGAAATCAAGGAGGGGCAGAAAAGAGGTCCTCGTTCTTTTGAAGCAGAATAGCCAACCGCATCAACCAAGAATGGTGCATAATTGATTGGATCACCCTTTAGAATAGTGGCAATCATCAGAATGCGGTCCTGACCAATGTTGGTGTTATGCGTGGTCGGGCTGATTCTATTTTTCAGAAACTGCAGCCACAAGTTCGCCTCTGAGTGTAGAAACTTCGAGAGCACATACTTGTTATCCTTTGCTTCATCATTCCACCTTGCTCCCGGGAGTCCTACCACTTTGAGGGCGTCATCTAATTGCTTCTTCGTAGGTGCAAAACAAATTTCCACAAAATCATCTGGCTCTGGCGCATGAGTTCCAAACACCTCATGAATTGCCTCCGAGTTCAACCTCACTTCTTTCGCTCGAACAAGGGCGACTATCGCAGGCTTCTCAGCAGATAGTTGCTCACAGTTTGCATAGAATTCCTTGACCAGTGCAGTGACCAGGCAAGGGGGTGGAAGCACAAAGCTTTCCCACCCCTGATGCTCAACCTGCTTCAACACGTCCTCAGGTAACACTTTCAAACTCTTGAAACCTCTTTCGATCAACAACTGCCTCTCCATCACCAATTTCATCCTTTCTTTATGCGGCTTAGATGAGAAATTTGGGAGATTGTCAATTTCTTCTGGAGTCAGAGCTGTTTCTTCATTCACTTTCTTCTTGTCCTTCTTGACTTGCTCTTTCTGACTCACTTTCTCCTTCTGCTGAGACTTCCCAGATGTCCCTCCTTCTTTCACTGCAATGATTTTAATCCTCTTTCCTGTCTTTGGATGCCTTAGAATAGGTTCCGGTTCAATTGCTTGAATTGCCTCTTCCCTTTTTCTTTTATCAGCTTTCTTTGGTGGTTCCTTTTCTGTTTCCTCTTCAGTTTCTGACTTCTCTGACTCTTCTTCTGATTCTTGTTCATCTGACATTTGCTCTTCTGATGCAGCAGCATCACTTCCTTCTAAGTTCTGCTCATCCTCAGATTCTGCGTTAGCTTCCTCACTCTCTTGACTCTCTTCTTCACTTTCTTCATCCTCGAAAATTTCTTCCTCCAATTACTTCTTATCCTCGACTTTCTTTTGTCTTGATTCCTTTGCTGGGGTAACTGTTTTCTTGGGTTGGGTCTTGGAGACCGGCTTTTTCTGCTCTTTTTGTGCTACAAGTGGCTCCTTCTTCTTCGTGCTTGAGGAGGATGGAGTAGTCTTCTTGCTTCCTGCTGATTTTTCTCTTGCTACTTCAATCAGTCGTAATTGTTCAGCAGCGTGAACCAATTTCCTCAGACCTTCTTTCTCCCTCTTTGATTTCTCAGATTGCGTTTCCTTCTTTGCAACAGGTGTATCCTCATCGGGCACCTCCACAGGGTTGTCCACACTTGTCTTCGGAAGTTTTGCATTCCTACTCGCCATAGTTGCAACTGCGGTTCGTTTAGACCTTCGCACTGGTGTTCCTGAGGTTTTTCCTTTCTTCTCAGAACTAGGGGTTGGACTTTCTTCCACTGAACCAGGCTTTCTTTTCGCGGGTTTCTTCATTTTCATCTCCAACGTTTCTGTACTCAACACAAATTAGAAGATAAGTGCATGGTACAATTAAAAACAGAGAGTACACTCACTTCCCACTTATCTCAACCAACACAGCATATCTCACAACAATTCGTCCAAGTAAAGACAATACCCTCCCCCAAACTTTATGCTTCAATATATCATTCAACAGTTTGGCTCACAAATTCCAGAAAAATGATGAGTTTGAATATTGTCTATCACCCGAACCACAAAAATTTCAAATAACCCTAGAAAAGAAACATCCTACCCCTTTTTGTCTCGCATGCGTAAAACATGACACATTTTAGCCCTAAAAATCGACTACCCATCACAATGCAGTGTCCTCAAACTTCAAACATGGAATTTGCAAGAAGTTTCACAACAGAATGTACAGAAAAACCAAAGTCCCAAAACAAATTTCAGAAAGTTCAAACTTGAAAATTACCGTTGGCTGCATGTTTCTCCATGTTCTCTCACTAATCGCAGTTCACAAAATCAACAAAAGAAATAAGAGAGACAGAGCACTTACATTGACTATTTAACCTCACAGACCCTCGGCTTTTGTCGATCAGTTTGTCGCTTTCTTCTTTCAATTATCCAAAGTGGTGAAGTTTTCTTTTTCAGAATTCTCAAATGCAGAAAATATATATACAGAACTAGGAAACCCTTCAACTTCTTGTGAAACTACACATTATAAAATTCAAAATTTAACCACCACAAATAAACCTACCAAAAAGTGATTCTGCCTCCGATGACATCAGCAGCAATAGTTCCTCAGCGGTTACTTGCCTTCCATGTGTCCCTCTCTGCAAATATTAATTCAAAATTAGCGCACGAAATCATTTTTTTTAGGTTTAGATTTTCTTTAATCTAATAAGATAAACTTAAATATATTCTAAATCATATGATTTTAACTCTACATTACTCTAATGCATAAAATTTATCTACCTACAATAATAAAATCATGCTATTTACATGCTGTAGCAATTGGGCATAATTACCACTAAACTAATGATAAACATAAATAAATAAATGCAATAAATTAAAGATATTACCCCCTCAACCAACTCTCAATGATATTATCATGAAATCCTTCCATTGGTTCAGGGACTCTGATCCCTAAGGTTCCTTGATGAGAATGGAACCCTTCTCCCTGTTTATAGGCTCCCCATAGTAATGCTTCACTCTAGATCCATTTACTTTGAATATCTCCCCAGTTTCCTCATTCTTCAGATCCACGGCTCCATGTGGATACACCTTGATTATTACAAAAGGTCCCGACCACCGAGATTTCAGCTTTCCTGGAAATAGCTTCAGCCTCGAGTTGAATAATAAAACCTTCTGTCCTTCTTCGAATTTCCTCTCAGAAATCCTGTTGTCATGCCATTTCTTAACCTTCTCTTTGTATAGCTTGGCATTTTCATATGACTGCAGTCTCAATTCGTCCAGTTCATTTAACTGCAACATCCTCTTTGCACCACTGCACTTCGGATCCAAGTTCAACTTCCTTGTTGCCCAATACGCTTTATGTTCTAACTCCAAAGGCAAGTGACAAGCTTTCCCAAAGACTAACCTATAAGGTGACATTCCCAAAGGTGTTTTATAGGCTGTCCTGTATGCCCAAAGGGAATCATCTAAGTGTTTAGACCAATCTTTCCTAGTGACATTCACCACCTTTTCAAGGACACTCTTCACTTCCCGATTGGAAAGCTCTGCTAATCCATTGGTTTGTGGATGATAGGCTGTGGAGACTCTGTGGGTAACATTATACTTTGCTAGCATTGCAGCCAAACTCTTATTGATGAAATGGGTACCTTCATCGCTGATTAAAGCTCTTGGTGTACCAAATCTGGTGAAAATGTTTTTGTGGAGGAATTTTATCACTGTAGCTGAATCATTGTGGGCACAAGCGCATGCCTCAACCCACCTAGACACATAATCCACCGCTAGTAAAATATATTCATTTCCAAAAGATATTGGAAACGGACCCATAAAATCCATTCCCCACACATCAAACAATTCTACCTCAATTATGTTGTTCAATGGCATAGCATTTCTAGCAGGCAAGTTTCCAACCCTCTGACATTTATCACAGCTTTTCACGAATGAAAATGAATCTTTAAAAATAGTGGGCCAAAAGAAACCTGACTGAAGAACTTTTGCAGCTGTTCTCTGTCCACCATAATGTCCTCCATATGCTGCAGCATGGCAGTCTGCCAAAATTGCTTGCATATCTTTCTCTGGTACACACCTCCTAAAAACCTGATCTGATCCTTGTCTGTACAACATTGGATCATCCCAATAATAATACTTCGCATCATGAAGAAATCTCTTCCACTTCTGCCCTTGGATTCCATAAGGCTTCCTTCCAGTAGCTAAGTAGTTAGCTATATCAGCATACCATGGAGCTTCCTCTTCACATCTCATTAATTGCTCATTTGGAAATTTATCGTTGACCTGCTCAATCTATTCTTCTCCATTGAGGTTTTCCAGTCTGGAAAGGTGGTCTGCTACTTGATTTTCAGTTCCCTTCTTGTCTCTGATCTCAATATCAAATTCTTGCAGTAACAATATCCACTTGATCAACCTCGGCTTGGCATCCTTCTTTGCCATTAAGTACTTGATTGCTGAGTGATCTGTATACACAATCACTTTGGACCCCACCAGATATGATCTGAATTTGTCAAAGTCGAATACCACTGCTAACAACTCTTTTTCTGTGGTTGTATAATTCCTTTGAGCTCCATCAAGGGTTCGACTTGCATAGTAAATCACCCTGAAGATTTTCTCTTTTCTCTGCCCCAATGCTACTCCCAAAGCATAGTTGTTAGCATCACACATAAGTTCAAATGGAGCATTCCAATCCGGTGGTTGCATAATTGGTGCAGAAATCAGAGCAGATTTCAACTTCAAGAATGCTTCCATACACTGTGGAGAGAACTCAAACTTCCTGTCTTTCTCAAGCAGCTCAGACAAAGGCTTTGTAATTTTCAAAAAGTCTATTATGAACCTTCGATAAAATCCTGCATGTCCCAGAAAACTCTTGATTGCCTTGACTGAATTTGGTACTGCCATCTTTTCTATCACCTCAATTTTGGCTGGATCAACTTCCATCCCAGCTTTTGATATCTTATGTCCCAAGACTACTCCTTGTTGCACCATAAAACAACACTTTTCCTAGTTCAGCACTAACTGTGATTTCTCACACAGTTTCAAAACTTTTTCCAAATTCTCCAGACATACTTCAAAATCCTTCCCAAATACTGAAAAGTCATCCATGAAAATTTCCAATCCATTATCTATCATCTCAGAGAAAATAGCAATCATACAACGCTGGAATGTTGCTGGAGCATTGCATAATGCGAAAGGCATTCTTCTAAAAGCAAATGTTCCATAAGGACAAGTAAATGTGGTTAATCCTTGATGTTCTGAAGCTATTGCTATTTGATGATACCCTGAATATCCATCCAGAAAACAGTAGAACTCTTGTCCAGCTAGCTTATCTAGCATCTGATCTACGAATGGTAAAGGAAAGTGATCCTTCTTTGTTGCATCATTTAACTTCCTGTAATCAATGCAAATCCTCCATCCAGTTACTGTCCTTGTAGTGATCATCTCATTGTTCTCATTCTGAATCATTGTGACTCCTCTTTTTTTGGGGACACATTGTACAGGGCTTACCCAAGAACTGTCAGATATAGGAAAAATGATTCCTGCATCCAACCATTTGATCACCTCTTTTTTCACTACCTCCTTCATATTGGGATTTAGCCTCCTCTTTGGCTGTATGGAATTTTTACTTCCCACCTCTATCAGAATTTTGTGCATACAGATTGTGGGACTTATCCCCTTGATGTCGGCTATAGTCCATCCTATCGCCCGCTTATGCCTTCTCAGCAGTTCCAACAAACTATGCTCATTCTCTTCCTTCAAATTTGCTGCTATAATAACAGGCAATGTCTCTGATTCTCCCAAGTAAGCGTACTTCAAGTGAGCAGGTAGAGGCTTCAGAGTCAATTCTGGAGGTTCCTCCATAGAAGACTTTGTCCCTTTTATTTCTCTAGACAACAGGTCCAACGGTTCAAATGTTTGCCGAACTCCCCCAAACTTTTGCCCTTGCTCTGCCCATGCTACAACTTTACTTGGTAATTCCTCAACATCAACTTCCCTCCCAGAATGATTTTCCTCAAAATATTCCTTCATTGCCGAATCCAATATGTCTACAGAAAAACATTCTTCGGAATCATCATGAACTTTCATGGCGTTGAACAAGTTAAAACTAGCTTGCTCATCTTGAACCCTCATGATCAACTCTCCTTTCTCTACATCTATCAGTGTCCTTCCTGTAGCAAGAAAAGGTCTTCCTAAAATGATAGGCACTTCCCTATCTGCTTCATAATCCAGAATAATAAAATCTGCAGGGAAGATGAACTTGTCTACTCTCACAAGTACATCTTCAATTTTGCCTTCAGGATGTACAGTGGATCTGTCGGCCAACTGAAGAGAAATGGTAGTGGGTCTTGCCCCTCCAATGCTTAATTTTTGAAAGATTGATAATGGCATTAAGTTTACACTTGCTCCCAAATCACATAAGGCTCTACCCACATCTCGGCCCCCAATAGAACAAGGAATGGTTAAACTCCCTGGGTCCTTTAACTTAGCCGGAATCTGTCTCCTTAGAGGTCCACCTACCTCCTCAAACAATGATACTGTTTCAAATTCCTTCAGTCTCTTTTTCTTTGACAAAATGTCCTTCAAGAACTTCACATAGGTTGGCATCTGTTCAAGTGCCTCCACTAATGGTACGTTGATATGAATTTGTTTTAGCATTTCCAGAAATTTCTTGAACTGCTCTTCTTCTTTTTGCTTCTTAAATCTGGTTGGGTATGGTGGTGGTGGTACATAATCATATTCATCCAAACCAGATTTCCTCTTAGTTTTAGAAGTGTTGCCCTCAGGCATCTCTGCAGGTTTTTCTACAGGTTCATCTTCCTCTCTCAAATCAGGAGACACATCCTCATTTTCCAACAGCTTATCTTTTTGCAAATTTTCCTTATTTACTGCAGCTCCTGACGATGATCCTTCTCCTACTTCCAAATTTTCAGCCCTTCTTTCTTCAAATTGTTTCCCACTTCGAAGTGTAACAACCTTGCAGTGTTCCTTTCCATTCATTGGGTTCTTAGTGTTACTTGGCAAAGCTCCCTGTGGCCTGCTTCTCAATTCATTTGCTAACTGCCCCATTTGCACTTCCAGACTCCTCAAGGAAGATGCTTGACTCTGAATAAGAGCGTCTTGATTTTTAAGGCGCACCTCATTTTGAGTCATGAACTCCTTCATCATTTCCTCCATGGTTTTCTCTTGCTTCGGAGATGCAGCTTCTAAACTCTGCTGTTGATTATAACTTCCCTTGTTATAATGCTGCTCCCTTGCTGCAACATTTTGATTTCCTTGTCCAGACCAAGAAAAATTTGGATGATTTCTCCAACCAATGTTGTAAGTATTCGAATATGGATTATTAGCCTGATGATGGTGATTTCTGTTTCCCATGTAACAGACTGATGCTGGATTGGATGGGCATTCCTCAAATTGATGTGCTCCCCCACAGTAAATACAATCCAGAGGTCCTGAGGTCTCTGCACACATTGGAGCTGCTTTGCATGGACTGGTATTCTTCTCAATACTCTTCATAGTTGCCCCTAGAGCTTCCATTTGTGCAGTCAATGCTTTCATTGGATCAACTTCCAATAGTCCTGCTGCTTTAGGAGTAGAAATAGCTGCTGCTCTTGAGTTTGCCCAAAAATAATTGTTAGCAGCCACTTTATCCAGAATTTCACTAGCTTCATTGTATGTCTTGTCCAACAGTGCTCCTCCAGATGTAGCATCTATCATCATTCTTGAATTTCCATTTAGCCCATTGTAGAAAATCTTCATCTGAATACAATAAGGTATTCCATGGTTTGGGCATCTCCTCAGTAGTTCCTTGAATCTTTCCCATGCTTCACTAACAGACTCATCCTCCTGTCTGAATGCCATGATCGCATTCCTGCATCGTGCATTCCTGGTTGGAGGGAAATACTTCAACAAAAAGGTTTCAGTCAACTTGTTCCAAGTAGGAACAGATCCTGGTGGTAGATTAGTAAGCCAGGTTTTTGCACTATCCCTCAATGAGAAAGGGAACAAGCGCATTCTCAGGGCCTCGGGTGTAACTCCTTGCAACTTGAAGTTATCACAGATCTCCAAGAAAGACTTCAAATGCAGATGTTATCACAAACTCTGCAGCATCTGGAACATCACAGGTTTCAATTCATAGTGTTGCGCCTGTACTTCTGGTCTTGCAACGCCTGGGTCAAAATCCAAGAACCTTGGTGCTGTATAAGTTCTGATCACCCTATCTCTCTCATCAACTGGATTCTCTAATTCACCTTCCGGATCAGGAACTCTCTCAGCCATCTTTTTAGCCCTTTGCTTCCTTCTGTTCTTTCTAAAAGTCCTCTCTATCTCCGGATCAAACAAGTAAATTTCACTGATTGATTCCTCGCTCATACACTGCTAGAGACCCCTACAATTACAGAAAATGATTAGTTTCCTATAACTTCAGTTAACCAACCGTGCATGCAAATTCAAAAAATAAAACAACATTCAGATTCAATATCAGTCACTCCCCGGCAACGGCGCCAAAAACTTGTTATTGTGCTAGTAGCTATGGAATTAATACGCAAGTGCACGTATGTCAAACAAGTAATACAGATCTAAGTCCG
>JAPKLW010005258.1:0-21809 GCA_026898455.1 Plectranthus barbatus
AGCTCAAAATATAATTAAATTTTGAATAACTAATACAAGGTCAAAATGGATCATTTAAAGCGTGGAAAAGTGAGTCATATAACTCAACATGCCAGCTATGGAGATTAATCCGTACAGTGACCCAGTGCTCGTAGATATGGACAATCCCGATGACCTAAAATGTAAATCAACACAATTAAACTTAAGATGAAAACTAATAGAACAATTTAATCTAAAATTTGTCACTTACATGTTTCGCCTTGGACCAACTCCTAAAGCCGGACATTCCACCACTACCCTGGACAGATTTCACTAGATCTTCATGGGGCTTCCACCAAGCGTAATCATCATTAACCTTCCCTCGGCTTTTCTTTGGGACTTTATCCCATTTTAGCAAGATATGGTCCTGCACATTATATACATAACAAAATGAAATGAAAATTAAAGAATTAAAAAAAATTCAACATTCATTACTTACAAAGAAAGAGGGGTCTAATATGATAGTGATGTCAGGGTCAACACCGTCCTCAAGGAAGCTGTTGTCAGCTCTTGCAATCATGTCTCGTGTCATTCTCATGAAGATCTGAAAAAGCTGATATCACAAAAAAAAATTAATATGAAGCCGATAATCAAAAAATTCACAACTAATAGTTATGTACTTACATCTTCTGATACATTCTCCTTCGGGTCATTCAGTGGCCGGAAATAGAGCTCCCTACTCATAACCAATCCCTGCTCAAGCACCCTCACTTGTTGCGAGATATCCTCCATGTAAGATATATATTCTTTCAACATCTTGGCAGTATTGGGAGCACGAAAAGGGGCGGTGGGGCCCACAGTGGATGAGGTGGTGGGACCCGCAGCGGATGAGGTGGTGGGGCCCGCAGTGGATGAGGTGGTGGGGCCAACAGTCTGAGAGGTGGTGGGGAAAAGTGGGGCCAGAATAAGGAGGGTACGGTGGGGCCCATCTCTGGCTCCGGCGAGGGCGGCAAAGAAGTGTATCTGCGAGGTCCTGTATGAAAACCTTCAACCTCTGAGTAACCCTGGAAGCCACCGGCTCCACAATATAATGACCCACACGATCAGCTACTGGCCCCATGATTCTATCTGCGACTGGCTGAATAAGTTGCTGAGCCACCGGATCAATCATGGTATCTGCCAATGGCTTAATAAGCCGTTGTGCCACTGGATCAATGATGCAATTCGCTAATGGCTGTATAAGTTGCTCCACCGATGCTTGCACATCTCGTTGTGCCGTTGAATCAATGATGCGATCTGCCACTGGAACAATCATGTGATCTGCTAGAGGCTGCACGAGCCGATCTGCCAGTGGTGGGAGAAGGTGATCTGCCAGTGGCTGCACGAGCTGATTAGCCAATGGCACTGCAAATCGCACCATGTCATGCATTGACATCTCGTGCCCCTCGTACCATGGAGGCTATCCAGTCTCAAAAGATAATATAAATATATAAGTAAAATATAATCAAATAAATTTAAACACAAGTACCTCTAGAGGCTCTGCAGATGCGGAACGTCGTGGGCACTTCATAGCCTGCCGCCGATGAGGAAGATCAGTAAGCTCGAAAGAAGAGCGGACTGGAATCTCAAAACCACCACTCCTCATATCGAACACTGGCGATGGCTAGTGCGGTGGAGAGGGCTGACGTTGTGGCGGCAAATGCTGCTGCTGCGGAACCCTCCTCGAAGAAGACCTCGAGGTACTAGCAGAAGGCCGCTGAGAGGCTGATGGTCGGGACCTCAAGCCTCTATAAGGTATAAATCTGCGAATCATCGGCTTCTCAGCATTCTGCAGACTGAGCCAAAACTCAGAATCGGCCTCATCCTCAGTCGGCTGCAGTGAAGTACTGCAATCATGCTGAAAAAAAAAACATAAATCAAATAAAACATATAATATTTAATTATAATAATAAGTATTAAAAACCCTAAACAATAATTACCTCTTTTGTGAAAAAATCAGTAAAGTCAGCATCCCGAACATAATGAGGTCTCCACATCAAGCATCGAGGCATAGTCCCCAATCGCATACTGCGTATCGCACATACCCTTGCCAGATAAGGGATCACCTCGTACGCCCATGCCTGCAAAATAATGTAAATAATTAACAATTCTTGTCTTATCTTTTATAAATTAAAAATATATTAAATTAAAAATTAAAATTACAAACAATTACCTCTAACACCCAAACAGGGCCGTATATATGGACCAAAGGCACCTTAGCTGTCTTCGAAGATGTGATCACTACAGACATCTGATGCAGCAAGACACTGAACGACCACGAGCCCCAAGGGAAAGCCCTCCACTCGTGAGGCTTCTCCACCAATGTATAGACCCATGGATCTACCAGTCGCTTCCCATCCAAGCAAATCAACATCCGGTAAACAAAAAAAATCTGAGCGATCTTCACATAATCATCAATAGAATCGCTCAGAACCATGTCCCTGTTCATGAAATCAATGTGCAACTTATCTACACTCGGCAAGTCTTTGTAGTGAGAATATAAGCACCCATCCTTTGGCATATCATTCAATGCAGTAGGATCGAAATCTGAATCGCCGAACCGCAGCCCGGTCATCAAACAAAACTCCTTTGCACCTAATCGTATATTAGTTTCACCAACACGAAACCACAGCTCATCCTCAGCTCCCTCCACATTAATCTCGTGGGTGATAAGAGCCCAAGTAGCTCGTATCATTCTCTTCTTCCACCGGAAAGAGAGAAATGCACCGAAGGGACCTTCCCTAAATAAATCAAAAATATCATCGTCGTTGTCTCCGAAGCTCGCTAATCTGGACCGAATGTCCTCAAGAATGTCCCGGTCGTAACAGTTCATCGATCGCGGGACTGTCCCCTGCAAACTGGGTCTGATCCACTCCCAGACCTGCAATTAAATAAAATAAAATATTTAAATAAAAGCAGAATTAAAGGAATTCAAAGCAGAAATTAAAAAAAATTAAAATTGAGATCTCGATTTCAAATAAAATAGAATTCATCAATTCTGGATTTTAAAAAAATCGAGATCTCGATTTGCCAAATCGAGATCTCGTCGTCTCTCTCCTAGGGCGGGTATACGCAGTGTTTTTCACAGTAAAAACGCAGCAAAATCCATTTCTACATTGTTTCTAGTCATATTTAAGCATAGAAATCGACGAAATATGATCCTAATCAACTATATACATAATTAAACATGTATTTAAACCTAAAAAGCATAGAAATTCGACGAAAATTTCAGAAAAAAGACATATTTTTGTTCTCGAAAGTGGGAATTAACTTACTTGATTCGGGTTTTCTTCTTCTCCAGACATTATATTCGATGGAATGTAGCTTTTTTTTAGTTGGGCGAGCAAAATCCGATGGTTTGGAGCTTCCAATCGGCGAAAATGGCAGTCGACGATGGGGGAAATCGTCGTTTCAGATAGAGAGAGAGAGGAAGTGGGGTAGGTTGTGGGGTAGATGGATAATAAATCCAAAAACAATTAATGTTTAACAAATTCAAAATGTTAAATTCTCTCTCCAATCATTGGAAAGTGGCTAAAAAACATACATTTTTAAACTTGTGGCTATATAACATGTTGATTTATCCAAAGTGGCTATTTAAATTTTGTTCTCTAATAAATTCATACAACCACCATGTCCTCTATCTCATCCCATGTTCAATACATTCTTTTGTGCAAATCCCATATCATTGTAACACATCTTGTATAGTAGGGTCACTATATTATATATACACACAAATTATCTATTATTTACATACTTCAACAGTATCTTTATAGAAAAAATCATAAATTTTACTCTCAATGTATTATTCAACATTGAAATTCATTCTATTTTTTTGTTATGTTGTGGAATTTTAACTTGATGTTTACTTATGTTAGTTAAAAATATCTTTAGTGAGCGAGGAGATTATAATTATCCTTAGATGAAGAAAAGACCTGAAATCTTTTTTAAAAAAAAAGAAAAGAAATTTTCCCTCATGGGAGAGAGGGAGAGGGGAAGGAGATTTTAGAGAAGTAATTTCCTCAAAACAAGTTTTTATATATCTGCAAAGAGTTGACTTATTAGTATTTCTTGGCAGGGAAAATGGAATATTAATTATCATGCAGCTTTTGTTTCTTTATTTTTTTGGTTATTTATTTATTTATTTTATTTTATTGTGTACAAATTTGGAAGTATTTTTTGAAATTTGAATAAATATGAAACAGCATGATGAAATCTTTGCAAAGTTTCAATCTCCAGACTTTGTGGGTGGCGATATGATTCTGGTGTCTGAAAACAATCATCGCTGCATTGTTGTAACTCCAATAATCATCCCTTTCTGGAGGTTGAAGGTGATTAATCTAGTTCCTAATTCCAACGTTTAGGGATAAGCAAAGTCAATTTGTTGTCACTAGTTGTATACTCTCTCCATCCCGTGTCAATTGTTAAATTTCTTTTCGACACAAAAATTAAGAGTTGTGAGTGTAGAATGAGTTAAGTGAATTAATATTTTATTGTTGAGTGTGAAAAGTTGTTATTTTTGAAAATGTGACAATTCTGTTGGGACGCCCGATTCGGTAAGTGTGACAATTTAAGTGGAACAGAGGGAGTAAATAGAAATTGTGTAGACTATATATATATATATATCTATATATATAGAGAGAGTAGTGATGAGGTGAGAATGACCTTTAGTATGATAAATAAGAATAAATCTCAGCCTTTGATCTTGTCATTTCAACGCTCAAGATGTATTTAATTTCGTGTACAGTTTGGGTCGATTATCCTGCATTAAAGGGCAATATAGTAATTATATACAATGAATGATAATTTTAAAGTTTGCATTTTAACTAAGATTTTATTCATTTTAAGGGCAATATCCTGCATTAACGTTACATTGCGAAATAAAATGCTCTATATCTCTACTTACGACATTCTATCTTTAATATTGTGCATTTTATCTTATTAATCATGCATTTTATCTAAAGAAACGTGCATTATATCTCATTGCGAAAAAAATTTATCTCTCTTATAAGGAAATATTGTATGTATCAAAATTTGGATATCCATATCTAATCTGATATGAAATATTATTATAAATAATAAAGATTATTTGATTTTCAAAATTGAAATATATATATCCTTAATTTATTTGAATATTCTTACCATATCTACTCAAAAGAATCATAATCTTATTTATCCATCATAAAAATAATTCAAGTTTATATTAAAAGTTAACGTGTAAATTTTAAATATTATCTGAGTCGTGACGATCATTCATATATCAAAATAAACAACGAAATAATTTGGATCTCACTATGTTACATAAATAAAATGTATGTTGATGTAATTTATGTTAATATAATGCAACGCCCCGTATTTTCCAACCTTTTTATTTAATAAATTACGAAGCAAATGTCGCTACCACCGTTATATTATTAATATTATCAAGCGACTTCTCAACGATATCCAAATTATAGCCACGAGGACGAATAGTAAAATTCAATATATAAATTACGGATGATGATCGGAATAATTTATTTGACTCGGTAATATTAATTATTGCCGTAGCGACGCGATTGGGCCAAGTTAATTATTTAAGCCCAGCCTTTTTATTTAATTGGAGAATTGGGCTAAGAGGACTTTATTTATTTAATGTGTTGGGCCAAATTAAATAGAAGCCCACATGAGAATAAATAAAATAGCCCAACTAATTAATTTAGCAAGCCATGTATATTTCCATATTTAAATTCATAATTATCGAAATAAATAATGAGATGAGAATCTTAGTCCGAAAAATATTTATATTATATCGATATCACCTCTAAGGCAAATTCCGGAGTTTAATTCCACTAGATGGGAAGCCCAATATTTTCGACACACACATATATGTATACACGATATGATGATCGATTTTAATCGCGAGCCAATGGACATATGATCGAGTTGTTGGAATAATTAATTCTCTACTTATTGATTTTATTAGCCATATTATTCCTATTTTAAAGATGAGAATTTAATTAAATATGGGAAGACCCATATTATTATTTTATACTCAAATATTCATACGACGTCCGATTGAGACGATTCGAAATGCCAAAGCAAGAGTTCGAAGAGAGAAAAATTGTCGTATCATTTATTTAAATTATCGGATGCAAGACCATAGTGATATAATTTAATTAGAGATCATGGGATATATTTATTACATCAAATATGTAGTGATATGATTGCTCTAGCCCCTACTTTGGCTATTTACCTACAAGGGCAATTAGTTACAAAATGGAATTTAAATCATTGGAGGGCAATTAAGGGAAACAAAGGGGTGATCATTACACACTATCAATCAAGGCATGCAAGACTAATATCACACTCCACCCTCTCATATTTCCTTCACCAAAATCGATCCCTTCCCATATTTTACTACAAAATTCTTTTATTTTATCTTTCAAAAAAAATCATATCATCATTTCACTCCATCTTCTCCAATATTTCCCTGCATCATGTCTCTCTCTAAACTCCATTAAACCACCTCCAAAAACAGCCCCTTGAAGCTTCCATATCCCACCCTTCCCCCATCTATTGAGCCTCCATTTTTACATAAAGCTTATCCCCTTCACCTCCTATACGCAATGACGTAAGAAGCCCTATGATCGGAGCACATTGATCTCAAGCACGAAGTGAAATCAAGCTTCAAGTAGGAGAAACAAGATCCCCACGAAGAGAGGAGCACGGATACGCAAAGATCTAAGCTAGGGAACGTCAAGAACCACTCGAAAGTTGGAACTCCGTGTGCTGAAAATTTCTCCTTTCAAGTAGATGATTTCTACACTCCCTATGACCTCCTTGTTATGATTATGTGATTGCATGTAGGATCAAGAGGTCACAAATAAAATTTTAAGGGAAATGGATTAGATGAGCATGCCTAGGCCTAAGCTTGATATATGTTGCATATTGATGAGCATAGAACACATATATATGATTGCATGTTAGATCAAGCTTGGGAATCATGACCTTTCATGTTTAAAGTTGACATCCAAACTTAGATGGATCTGAATATGATATATATGAAGCTTGGAGATGAGATAATGGCATGTATGTTGAGAAATCATGTGTTGATGAAATTTGAGAGCATGCCCTGGTTTGGACAGAGATTAAAATGAGTACGGATGATTCTGTGATGGTTGGATTGAGTTGATTTTAGAACTGTATAAACTAGAACAAGCTAGGAATCTGTAGAATTTGGAATTTCATGAATCGGAGTTGTAAAACTCGAGTTATAAACATTTTAATAATATGTGGCAGATTCTGCAGTTTAAATTGCACGGCCTTAAAATCATATTTCTAGACCTTGGAAAAATATGGTTTTTATAATATGAACTCCAGACATGTTAATTAATAATTTATATAAAAATCAAGCCATTTCACCTAGTAGATTAATTATTAAAAATTCAGGAAGTTGATTGCTGAAATCAGAAAAAGCTGAAAGCTAATTAAGAAGTTGCTTAAGTTAGGCTTCACCATTTTTAAATGAAAATTCGTTTTAACGAACCGTCACTTCGAGCACGTGCACATTAAAATCTTGTTTTTGTAAAGTTAAAATCAGCCTCATTAGATGTCTAGTTCATTTTTGTTGTTATCTTGAAAATGGACTAGTTAACTAGGTAATAACTCATATTTTTGGACTTAGAATAATTTGATTAATTTTCAGATTTACTAAAATATTCTAAGGCCTAAATGCATAATTGGTTCACTTAGTTAATTAAAAATAATTGCTTTAGATTAATAATAAGTTGTTAACTAGATCACTAAATCCATTATCCTTAATTAATAACTAATATAGCAATTTGGTATGAACTTGTTAACTAGCTTAATAATTTGACTAAGTTAATAAATCTTGTTTAATAAAATAAAACTTAGAAGTCTTTGAATCTTGTTCTTTATAAATTTCGAATTGCATAATTTGTAATTGGGTAAATAATTGAATTAAATTGATTTAAGAACCTAGATAATTATTTTAAGTCAAAGACATTGTAGTAATTTATTCAAACTTTAATTAGGTACTTTAATCGCCAAGAAGGAAGCATCAACTAGCGGAACTAAGTAATTGGATCCATCGAATCATTTGAGGTGGGCACTACTTTATCCTATCAAAATGGTTTTGCCAAATGCTTTTACAAAATGATTCTTTGTTTTAAAGCATGTTACACCGCAAAATGTTTTGTCACCGTATGATTATTATGATGATATGAATTGGTGGATGAATGATATATTTGGAGATGTGTTGGATCGGGGAAGTGGCTTCCCCCGTGGTAATGTAAGCCTAATGCATTAGCCCGGATAGTAATAAGACTAGCGGTTGGTAAGGGTGACTAAACCTTACCGGGTAGATAGCGAGTGGCCACTCCTATCTTACACTACAAAAAAAATGGTCTATAATGGCGACTGAAATTATCACTATAAATATGAATTTTGTCACTGTAGCATCTTAGTGACAATATTGTGTGTCATCGCTGTGTCGTGGCTACTGAATAGTGGCTAAAGGGTTTAGCGACGAACTACGATAGTCGTCACTATTGCTCTATTTTATTGTGACTCCAATTTTCATCACTAATTCACTATTAATTAGTTACAAACTATAATCGTCACTAAAATGTCATGATATAGCCGCACATGTGAGTTGTTACTAAATAAACATGTTTTAGCCACTATAATAATTATCACTAAAACTTTATAATATAGTAGCATAATTTGTCGTCACTAAAATATCATTATATAGTTACACATAAGTATTGTCACTAAATAAACACCTTTTTGCCACGACACTAATTCTCACAAAAACTTCGAATTTAATAGCAAAAATTGTCGTCACTAAAATACCAAGCCATTGTTGACCAAACCATCTGAACCCACCTACACCGTAACTAACCGTCGGTCGAGCCACCACTGAGCCGCAATGCCTTGAACCGCACCCAACCGTTGCATCGCACCTAACCCGCCAACCAACTGCACCACACCCAACCATTGAAGCGCATCTAGCCTACCACCACCGAGCCACAACCAACCATTGACTGAATCCACTGGCATCGTACTGCACCACGAGCAATTAGGACCAGCGAGCCATCATCGCACCGCACCACACCTATGAATAATCAGAACCCTGCACATAGTCATATAAAAAATTAATATTTAGTGCAACAGGAATCGAACCTTTTACCTCTTAATTTAATCCTTTATATCTATCCACTGCACCAAGTGATTAATTATTAATATTTTTAATAGTTAATATATATAAAGTAATAGTGGCTATCTATCTAAACTTAATAAATTTATAAAATCTATTTCACACTTTATAAATTTAAATATTGACAATCTTATTAATTAAAGAATTACTATGACATCTTCTAAAAAATAAAAGTAAAATATAAATATTGATAAAATAAAAATTTATATAATTTTATATTAAAAACTACTACACAATATTCACTTTTTACTTTAGTATTTAGAATTTGTCGAAGTGGTAGTAATTTTATAATTTATAAGATTACTAAGTATTCAATTTGAATAAAATATAAGTTTTAATAAAAAAGTTTATAACGTAAGATTTTAATTTATATTAAACATAATTTTTTAATAATTATGTAAATAAAATTATAATTTAACTAAACAATTTAAAACTTATGCATTATTTAATATTTTGAATACATAATTAACTTATTAAAAATTCAATAATCTTAATTAATTGTGTGTATTTATTTAAATACATGATTAAATTTTTAATTCAATCTGAATTTCAGATTAATTACGCATTTTGAATCTTATCACCTTCAAATAGTTTAATTTTAATATAGTAACATAATCTTCAATCATATTTTAAATGTTTTTAAATGTAAATTTTTATTAATATTTATTACTCCTATACAAATATTTATATAATTTAATTACTTAAATATATTAAGTCAAAATTCTATTATTATTTAATTTCCACATCAAGAATTTTATTTAATATGGGTAAATATCATAATAGTCTTAACCAAAAATTTAATAAAATCTTAATAGTATAAAATTGGTGGGGATTAAATTACTTTATAAAACATAATGTAGGATATAATTTCATATATTTGTAAGTATGTAATAGAATTTGATAAAATTTAAAAGTTTTAGATATTACGTAACCAAAAGCAAATTAATGGCTTATAAAAATCATTACTAATGAACTAGTGGAGTTTATTAAAATTTGAAATTTTATTAAAACATAATAAAAATATTATTATTGTCGAATTCAGTGATAATATATTAAATTATCACTATTTATAGTTTATTGTGATAAATTTGGTAACCGTCACTATAAAATGGATTTAGCAACAAAATAAATTATTGTCAGTGACTTTAGTGACGATAAATACTAACAACATATGAAATTGTCACAAATTGAAAAATATTGTGATGAAAAAATTAATTGTAGCTAAAATAGTATTTTTAGTTACAAAAAGATTATTGTCACTAATATTAGTGACAATAAATATTGACAAATTATGAAATTGTCACAAATCATATTTTTTGTGACGAGAAAATTTATTGTTGCAGTAGATATATATTTAGTAACAAAAATATTATTGTCACTAACTTTAGTGAGAATAAATATTCGCAGCTAATAAAATTGTCACAAATCATATTTATTGTGACAAAAGAATTTATTGTTGCTATACATATATGTTTAGTCACAAAAATATTATTGCCACTAGCTTTAGTGACAATAAATATCCGCAACTAATTAAATTGTCACTAATTGCATTTTTTGTGACTAAATACATAATTGTTACTAAAAATGTGTTTTTAGCCACAAAAATTTAAATGTCACTAACATTATTGTCACTACACATAGTTTTTTTTGTAGTGTTACCCCTTGTGATTATGTGATCATGTTAAATATGAAATGTTGATATGTTGGAAAAATGATTATGTGGTGCCTAATTTGAGTGGGAGCTCCCAAGTGAGGAAAATGTTTTGTGCATATACATGAGGCTTTCAATAAAAACTTGTATTATGCATGAGTGTGCGGTGTTTTCATGATATATATATGTATTTGTTTTCGGGACACCGTGACCACTGGGTACATTCGTGTACTTAGCCCCTATGTGCGTTTTCCCTGTATGTAGGTACCGATTGATGAAGGCGAAGGTGACGTTATGAGGAGAGGATCGAAGGAGGAAACCGGAATGATTCTAAATTATATTAATTGTTCGGTTTGTACTACATTTCGAATCCATTTTGCTTTTGATCATATCTTTTGAATGGCATGTATTGCACCCCTATGATTACTTGGATTTACGAAACTTTCTCAATCTCATTTTGTATTAAGCCTTCAAATACTTGGATGATTGATTCGCATTCCCTTTAAATCTTGATATGATTCGAATTCTTGAAGGTTTGATTGATTCAATGCTAGTTCATGAAACCTCTTATTATTCCTATGGTTCATTCTTGCCAAAAGCATGCTAATTGTTCTTGTTCTTCTAGCATGATTTAATTCGTTGGTTATGGTATCGAAGCGACGAGCTATGTCTTCATACATAGTCTCATTTGTACTTGCATTCTAAATTGAAATATGCCCTTTTGCATTCTTTCAAGCATGACTTAAAATATAGTTCCATCATGCTTCTATAAATTATTTGACTCCATTTTCCGCTGCGAACTATTTATCTCTTTTCCTTTCAAGCATTTGTTAACTTATTGCCTCATCATGCTTGTAACCATTTAATTGATTCTAATCTCCGCTTCGAATAATTTATTTAAACCTCATTCTCGTATTTCATTTTCGATCGAATCTTTACTTGCTTCCGCATGATTAAATATTTCTTCTTAAAACCACAACTTCCCTTAGCGTGCATTGTGTCGCACGTGGGACTGTCGCATAGGCCCGGTTTGGGGGCGCGATATATAAGTATATTATATATATATTATCAAATATGCATTCTAATATTATTGCATTGCATAAAATAAAAAATTATATTCTCACCTTATTTTATCTTAAAATTTGTTAATTTTATCTTAAAATTATTCATTATATCTCTATATAATATGCATTTTCTGAAGGAATATAATGCATTTTATGCATCATATTGTTCATTTCAAGTACGATTTCATGCATTTTAGGTATATTTTTGTGCATTTTACGAAAATCAATGTGTTGTTACGAGATTTATGTAGAGAATCACTATTTTTTTCGTTAAGGTTTTTGTCCTCTAAATTTATTCAATAAGGATTTTGTTTGAAAGATAATTAAATTATCTTTAATTTGATATATAATACATGAAAAAAGAATTTAAATTGAGTGAGTTATGACCATTTAAAGTTTTTAGAATTTTAATTAGAGGATAGAGAAAAAATTGTACAATATCCTTAAAATCGAATATGCACAATATACTATAAAAATGAACACGAAAATTTTTAAATCTTGAGCGTTGATATGCAAAGATATATATATCATTTCTCATTTCTCATACTAAAAATCATTCTCATATGATCACCACTCTCTCTCTCTCTCTCTATATATATATATATAGGGATTGAATCCGGTAATAAAAATTCTCCCCGTGATAAAATGATAAAGCCGCTTGATTACCTTTACAATATTGTTTGATTGTGTTTTAGTTGTTGTTTGATTACAATATTGTTTGATTGTATTTCAGTTATTGCTTGATCATTTATTGCTTGATTGTATTTTAATTGTTGCTTGATTAAATATCAACCATTGATTTAATTATATTCAATGGATGAGATTCATTCTTATTTTTAATGTTCTTATTTATTATTATATGATTTCATACCTATATATATACTCATAAGACAAAGTTATTCAAAAGAAAATGATAATGAAATTGAAAAGGTAAAAGTAAGTTGCAGGGAGGATAATAAAAAATGGTATAATAATTACAAGGACAGGTGTCTCTTCCCTATATACCCTTTTCCTAGCCCCCCATATTTATCCATCAATTATTCAAGTTATTGAACCCACTACCGATTTGTGTGTATATTTATATATATTGAAATTAATTCTCCTATTAAAAATTATTGCGTAACAAATAAAAAATATATACAAAATAAGATTATCAAGAGAAATATTTTAATTAATTCAAAACTCAAATTTCTTTAATGTAATTCTCTATTCTATGTTCACCTCATTCGTGCTTTATTTATGTTCTTTTCATTATTGAAAGACAATGAATAAAGTTGGGGGCAGTTCACAATCACCGACCAAGACCGAATGAAGAATGTAAATGCATAATTAAAATGGAAGCAATTGAAAACGAAAACCAAATTTAAATTCAAATCCTAGAATCTTATAGAGAATTAGTCGGATATACTAATTTCTACCCCATGCTAAAAAGAATACAAGGAAATATCAAATTCAACATATAGATCTGAGATCTTCAATGTGATGGTTTGATGCTTTTGTATCTTCTCTCTTAGTTCTATGGATTTTTCACTTTATATGTAAAGTGAAATAATGAAAAAAAAAATTATAGATTGATGTTTGAGAATTAGCTAATACTCCATCCGTTCCATCAGATTAGTCTCATTTTTCATTTTCGTCTGTCTCATTAGATTAGTCTCATTTCTTAAAATGAAAAAAAAAAAATCTCACATTAGTAAATATTAATTACACTATACTTACAAACATTGGTTATTATGCCCGGTCAATATGAAACTAATAACCCGGGAGACAGAGTAGTAATTCATATTTATGCCTCTAGCTCAATATATGACAAATGAGGAAAAACATTTAAAAATTGGGAACACATTTTATTATATGTTTTTTTAGGTCTGATAATTTATTCTCCTTATGCTTTAGGTTTTGTCCCCTAACAATAAATATGCCTTTGGATTTGGAGCAACTAATCCCTAACTATGTAAATTATTTAAAAAGATGGGCCCTTTATTTGGGCTTCAACATGGATATGTTAGAAGCCTCAACCCAACTTACATAATGTGATTCTTACTAATGATTATTTTTAAAAAAATGTCATTAAGCTTGCCTTTCTCATACAAGTTATGAAAAATAATATGTGCATATTAAAATATTAATTTCATGCTATTAGTGAATCTTGTAATAAACATTAATAGACAAATGACTGGGGCTGATTAGAAGTTGAGCATGTCGAACTCCAATTCAAGTTTGATTTTTCAATTAAAAAAATTAAATCATTTATATTACTAGTTTAGGAATAAAAATTTAAATTATATAAAGCTCGATAAGGTATGTGTGCATAGCACGAATGCTAGCTCAATAAGGCTCATGAACCCGTCAAATCAAGAATTATGATGCTCGAGCTCAACAACTTAGTCAAGTAAATCGAACTCAATTTAAGTAATACCAAGCCAATTCAATTTTTTTTCGAATTGATATCAATTAACTCACGAATTGGCTCGTGCTACCCCTCCTGTAAATGACTATAGATGTGAGTATCACTTCTCAAACTTCACAACAAATTTGAAGATTTGTTATGCCTTTGAACGCCATCCATTTACAAATTATAAGCTGTTGTATGTTTCTTACTTGAGGTTGTGCTATGGTTAAAGCATTTTATCTATAATTAAAATCATATATTTATAATTTCTAAAGATTTTGTACAATATTTTGATTTGGTCAAAAAGTTGAGTTTATTCGATTCAGGTTCAGAACTTTTGGATTCACTTTGAACATAATCGATTGAAATTTCAATTAATAAATTTATGTTAAATATCTTTGAATTAAATTATTTCTACATTATGTTATTATATTAAAGAATAATTTAGTTCCCTTTGGAATTTTCGCACAACTACCCTTCTTTGTCCGAGAAGTGACGCATTTTCTTCAATACAGTTATTACATGGTAGGGTCTAATTATATCATTTCTTTGTCTACATATATATGTAAAGTTATTGATTCAAGTGGCATGGAATTATGAATGTACCTTGCTCTATATCGTAATCGAATGAGATAATTGATGTCCGTTTAAGATATTTAAAAAAATATATTGAGATGTTAGGAATTTCATCCAACAATCATAATATCCCATGGAATATGAGACGTGAGTTATTTTTTACTGGGGAGAGAAAATGAAATAATTGAAAGGACTTGCACTTAATTATTTTTAAGCTGCCTACGTATCCCTTGTTTAAGGGGAATCAAAGTCCACGTAGTTCTCTTACCTGACTTACTGAAGGCCTTTAGGTAGTGGTTGAGGAAATAGTGCCTCCTACCAAAGCCAAATTAACCATATATATGATGCCCCTAACAGGAGGCTTACGCTCTCCTCGAACATGTAATCATGAGTGCTTCTCACATGACGCAACACTATCCATGCAACACCAAACATTGATTTATTAAGATGCATATATATAGCAACAATGAGAGAAGATGCAGAAGGAAGTATTAATGGATTCACATTCACAAAGTAATAGCTAGTGAGTTCATGATCTAAAGCCAGTACAATCCTTATCAACATCCACGTTCACATCGGCATCGACATTGCCTTCCGCGGCCGCATTCACGAGTCATGTTTTCTTGATTATGAACACACAATATATAATGCTTAATTTTTCAGATAACGACACTTGATAAACCTATTAAAGAAAACCAACCATAAAATTCACATCAAGATTCATTCTAGATTAAGATACAAACACCAAACTAAAGTAATAATGAGTAAACACTAAACCCTAATATCCAGATTCTTAGTCGAGTGAATGAATTATGACTGTGCATGTGCTTTGATTGATTTCTTGATAAAAATATGCCAGAATTTCAGTAAAACATGAAACCATTGATGGAAAAAGAATCGATAAATGCAAGAAACATTTTGTTGAGGGTTGAAGGAATACTTCTTGGGGCAGCGACTCCTCCTGATCTGGCCACCGTCGGCGCACGCCGCCACAGATATGATCTTGATGATGAAGTTTTAGTCTCGTTTTCTCAGCCTTTCTACTTCTCTCTCTATATATATTAAATACCTGAATTTCTTCTCTCTCAAACTTTATAAATGCGTTGGAGTTTGGAATTGAGAATTTAAATGGCAGTTGAGAAATCGAAAATCGAGGCCATTTCGGTTGAAGTTGGACGGAAATTAATGAGGATCGGATGCTTTCTTTGTTGAAGATAATGTTGCACGAGGCCCGAATAGATAGAGTAAGATAAGGAGGCAAAATCTGTTTCAGCTTTTACATATATTTTTTTTGGGGGAATAAGAAAATGTATCCTAACCTAATAAACTAGGTATTTTTATCCAGATTTTTTTCCATTAGAAAATTATTATATTCAAAGTTTACTTTTCTTAGAAAATACTTGTATCCAAAAGTTTAGTTTTGTTTAGCGTTTTGTGCTCTGTTGTTGAAAATTCATGTTTGATAATTTTTAAATAATATTTTGATTTGGAAATTAATATATTTTTATTTTTATATTTTGTTTTTAACTATTATTTATATTTTAAAAAATAAAATATTTCTGTTCCCTATTATAAGAATTTACGTTAGAAGAAAACCAAATAGATCGTGTTCAATTCATTATCCAATCAAAGGGAATTCGAAAATAATCGAAATGAAAAAAAAAAATTACAAATTTGGGCTTAAGTTCAGTGATGAGAAGCTACAGATAAAGAGGGAAACAAACTTATTTTATTCTCAATTAGACTCAACAGGCGTTATAAGAGTTATTGAATTCAATTAGAAAGCATTGAATTATTGAAGTTTCAATTAACCAGCGTAAAATAATCTTTTCATTGTGGGTAAAAGTAAAACCAAAATCGATAGTAATTAGGGATAGAGTCTTGAACTGATTTTGAAGGTGACATCAAGAAGACTCACATCTATATTCAATGGAAAGGGGAAATCAAAACATAAAGGGGTCCTTAGAAGACTTGAGGGCCGTCATGTTAATACTTAATACTAGATTTATGCTTATACATTGCACATAAATATTTTTTTAATATTTGCAATAATAATATAAGAAAATATAATATTTTTAAATTACAAAATAATACATATTTAATATTTAAACAAATATATATGAGAATACTAAATAAAGATACATTTATAAAATATAAATTGGATACATCTATGAATAAATAAGAAAAACATATTTTATCTAAAATATTATATATTTTGGTAGGATATTTTTGAAATTCTTTTAGTATATGTAATAGATGGTGTTTGGAAACAATCATAGCTGCATTATTATAATGCTAACAATTAATGTTCACTTTCTGAACAACTAGAGGTGAACATGGTTTGGCCAAAATTGTCCAACCTGGTCAAACTGAAATAATTTGGCCGATTTGGTCAGGTTGAAGACTAAAGATTCTAGTCAAATCGAATATGTTGTAAATTGAAGCGATTGCAGACACAAATTACGAACATAAAATAAAACGACACAAAGAATTTATAGTGGTTCGAGCTATGCTCTACATCCATTCTTCAAGCCTTCTCGGTGATGATATTATTATGGTGAAGAAAATACAAAAGTATGACACACTTACAATTGATGGGGAGCAGGGGTATATATAGGGAGATATTCATAAACACATAAGGAATATATAAACTAGATATGATAAGATATATCTAAACCTAAATCTATCTAAAATAGATTTATTCCTATCCAAATCTAATACTGATTAGGATAAATCTTGTTCAACAAAAAAATAAGATATACACCATATCTTTTCCATATCTATCCAACTCGATCAGCTCCTCGAGTTATATTGAGACTACTTCAACAGAATCATTTTTTCAAATCGTTTAATTTGTTTAGCCAACACTTTGTGCTAGAAAACATGTCGTTTTGATCGGATAGGACCATTTTTATTATATTATATCAAATTATAATGTAGTAAGGTTTTTGTATAATGCAAATCATTATGACTGGTGTTGGGAGTCAGTAATAAACAGCCCAATTATGGGTCCAAATATATGGCCCACATTGTTTTCCAGGAGAAGGGAGCGGATCAACCCAATAAAAGTAGCTCGAAGAGAAAGATGATTCGACCAAGTAAGTACGAATAAAGCAGTTTGATTGAATATGGTTCGACTGAGGGCAGTTCGACCCGGTCGAGAGTAGTCCGGTATGAGGAGTAAAGGTGTCGGATGGAACATGCAGACTGTTCAACGATCCGTAGAAGCTATTAAATGATAGGGAGTTATAATCACGGAGTTCCCGGGAAAATGGCTATAAACGTGCGCGGAAGACCAGGAGCTCATTAATTGCTACCTGGCGGAAAAATGGGAAATGCTCGAAGCTCAAATATGCTTATAAATACCTCTTGTGAATTGATTTTTGGATCATCTAAACTCATATATACAGAATTCCTATTATTTTCTATTTTTGAAAAAAGGAAAAAAACATTGTAATTTCTCTGAAAGGGACAATCGAACTAGTTGATTGATCAACGCCGGCAAATACAATCCAGATTTGTAATCCGGTTTGATTTAAGCGTTATTCATTCATTTTGTTTGATTCGTTTCGTGCAATTCCTATTGTTATTTCTAGATACGTTCCTGGGGCCTAATCATCTAACAAAAATCACCCTCAACAATTTGGCGCGCACCGTGGGACCCCGGGAACAAAGTTGTACTAACCATCATCACATGAAATGGCTGACGACAACAACAATACCAATGTCATCGAAGTCGACACCGAAAGGACCACCCCACCAACAAGGGCGGACAGGGGAGCTAACCCAGGTGCAGGGCGAGGAACTCTAATAGGAACCAGACAAGGACGTCCACCAACGACGGGGTGAGGGACCTCTCAGCCGCTGAATTGCGAGGAGACATTGGATGATCTCCGGCGAGCCTTCAACATCACACCACTCAGCGAGTTGGCATTCCTTCCACCTCCACCCTCTGTTATGCATGAGACATATGTAGCCCAACTGATCAGCCAGGTCCAGGCAGCAAGGGGCGTTATGGACATGATGGGAGCGCAAATGGAAGAAATGATGCGGAGGCACGAGCTACTAGATTGAGAGAATCGGCAGTTGCAGCACCAAATCAACACTCGGTCAATCATCGAAAAGCTAAGTAGCGCCAACAGGGAGCGTCAGAATACGGCCAGAGACTTGCAGAAAAAATTCAACCAAACAAACAGAGTCGGATATGGGCATACGACCCCCCGAACCCCAAGCAAGAATATGTAGCGAACGAATCAGATGGCAGAACCCAACCTAGCCGGCAACCCCACATTGGCTCAGATAGAGCGGCGGTTTGATCAGTGGTTAAGCTACTTTGAGTCCCTCATCGCCATGATTCCCAGTCTCTCACCACTAGAGAGAACAATCCCGAGGGAAAGTGATAAGCTCGTTTTTCTACTCACTTATCGCATTGTTTTCTTTTTTCTTTTATGCATTTTAGTTTATTTTCTTGAATAAATTGAGCATGAGTGTAGTTTTGTAGGGTATTATGCTTGTCATGGTAAGATTTTGCAGGTTTTAGGCCAAATCCAATGGAAACTCATACCAAAAGCAGCATATGTTCAAAGAAACAGTCACGACTTCTTCCACAGTTGAAATCTGAGCTAATGGTGCATGGAATTTGAAAGGTCTTTGAGTTAGATTTCCAATGCAGCTAGAATCGGGTCAATCGGAGTTTGGAAACAAAAGTTATGGCCAAAACCGTGAGACTGCGCAGAAGGGTCGAAAGTGGCAAAAATGGTCTCTGTTTCGACCGAGTTGAAGGCTATCTCGATCGGGGGAGCTCCATCTCGGCCGGGGCAATGAACATCTCGACCGGGGCAAATTATTTTGGTGAAATTATGGGAGTTTTACACATATTTTGGGCGAGAATTGTTTGGGATTCAAGTTACACATCAATTTGAAAGCGATGAAGACCCCTTTTGTTACCCCAAAAGGGAAGTTTCAACCAAGAAAATCATTCATTTTGAAGCCATCAATTCAAGAAGGAAATTCCTACTATCCAAGGCCTCAACCCTACTACTATATAAACTCTTGAATAGCTCAGAATTAGCCTTATCCTTTCAGTCCCCTTCAGTTGTTAATTTTTACTTTAATTTTCTGTTTTCACTTTTGAGAATTCCTCTTTAGTTTTTGTTGAACCTTTATTGTTTTTAATGCATTCTTTAATTTTCCTTGCATTGTTTTTCTTTAATATGTTAGGCTAGAACCCTAAACAGGTTCTAGGGTTTCTCCATCTGTGATGCATGTTTTGATTCAATAATTCAAACCCTTTAAACTGGTTTAAATCTTATGTTTTATTTTAAATCTATTCTCATCGAAGGATCGAGAGATGAAGACTGAGGTAGGTTTCAGTTAATTAATCGAAGGACCGAGATGTGAAGGTTAGTAACATGAAGTTAGGATTTAATAATTTTGATTATCTGTCCGACCAAGAAGATTTCAATTGTAGGAAAAATCTAATCTTTAACAGAATTGATTAATTGGTGTGTTTTGAGACCGAAAGGAGATTACCACTAGTTAATAATTTAGGATTTAATTGCCCGACCAAGGAATTAATTCCACATTAATAGATTTTCCACCAAAATATTTTTTTCTGGGTTTGAATATATGTTTCTTGCATGTTGATCAGATTGGTAGATTTCCCCTAGAATCTGTACTTTTTAATATTTGAAACTTCTCTCTTTAATTATTTGATTTGAAACCCAAAACCCTCAAAGTTTGATTTGCCCAAACAAAAGTTTTGAAAACCATATTCAGTACATGATTCTCCCTCGTTGCACTATCTCTGTGGGATCGACCAACCTTGGGTTGTCTATAAATTTATTTGTCCTATGTTATAATCTGTATGCAGATTTTGCATCGATCAGAAAGCTATGCAGAATCTCCATTTTCTCAAGAGATTGTGGAGGTCAAACTACCGGCGCGATTCACTCCACCAAGTTTCACGCTATAAGACGGAACCAGTGATCCGGAGAATCACGTGGCAGTGTACAAGCTGAAGATGTTCACCTTGATGATCCCGAGCGCACGAGGAGGAGGAGGCGACTAAGGATCTGAGAACAAGGAGGAAATTCTGCTTCTCGATAGGCACGGAATTCGGAGGGAATCTTTACCAGATTTCCGGATCGGAGCTATAATACAAATCAGAAGATCAGATTTGGAGGATCGCTTTCTTCTCTCTCTATATAAGGGAGCGTGTTGACAACCATTCCATGCTGTCAACATTCAACAAAGAAGGGATATGGCCTTCCAGATTTAAAGTAAGCAAATTTGACAGATTGCCAATGTTATAGGGTATCCTTCCATGAAATCCTAACATATTTTACATAGCATTGTTGCGCTACCCACAACGGATACAGAGCATCTCTAATAATAGACTTGTGGTATAAATTACTTTTGAATTGAGTATGATTGTGAAATTAAACTAAAGAAATTAAAAAAATAAAAAAAATAAAAGAAAGTCTTTAAAAGTAATAGCTGCTCCAACTCTCAATCCATAACTTCAGCACCATGGAATTACAAACATAGTAATATTTCCAAACAGTACAACAAGAGATTTTTCATTATATTATTTTACAATACACTCCAATATTAATTAAAATACGCACGCAAAATCAGCATAACACAAGTATGATGCACTACTGAGAAACACAAACAAACACCACGACCTCAAGAAGCTGTGACAGTGAGGTTTCTCCATTTAATACAGACATAGACATAAAGCTTGTTCCAGATGCACTCCAATATCCCAAAATATGCATCTCTCCACGACTTCTTCATTATTATCCCAGTGCAGAATGCTGAAAGCCCAATTGTATAGCCTAACGACAGGAATACATAAAGCCACTCTACCTTTGATTCATCATCCTTTGCTTCCTCAGCAGCTACAGGGGG
>JAPKLW010005259.1:5142-21800 GCA_026898455.1 Plectranthus barbatus
GCAGAAATAGGGAAACTTTCATCCCTGGAGGAATTAATCATTGACAGTGCCTCTCTACAAGGTAATATTCCATCATCTGTGTTCAACCTTTCTTCATTGACACTCTTGAGCTTCTCCAACAACACTTTATGTGGAGGCATCCCAACTGTGCTCAATCTGCCAAAGCTTCAGAAGTTGTATCTCGATCAAAACAAGCTGACAGGAAATATTCCATCTTCAATTTTCAACATTTCTTCATTGACAGTGTTGGAATTAAGAGATAATAGTCTGTCAGGTGTGTATACATATCTCTCCACAATATATCCAAGTTTTAATTTGACTCTTACATTCTTCCTAGGAATTCATTAATTAAATGTGAAATAATTATCCATATTATATGTCAATGTATGATAGGGGTATTACCACTGGAGATTGGTACTCTGCCAAGGTTGGAGGAGTTGTCAGTGTTCAATAATTACTTTTCCGGCTCCATCCCATCTTCCATATTCAACTTATCAACTTTGAAGAATTTATCTCTTTCCTTCAATGAGTTTTCAGGTAGTCTTCCTCCGAACATGGGGAATTCACTTTTCAATCTTGAACGGCTTCTTTTAGCTCATAACAGATTCAATGGCCCAATTCCGTCCTCTCTCGCGAATGCTTCTAAACTTGCTGTCTTGGCCATGAATGCCAACTCTTTCAGCGGCTCGGTACCCAATTTTGGTAATTTAAGAATCCTGCAAAAACTTTTTATTTGGGGAAATAATTTATATGGTGCAGAATCCCCCACTCATGAGCTGACATTTCTCTCTTCATTATCTAGTTGTCCATATTTAGAAAACTTGCAAGTATCAGATAATCCACTGAATGGCATTCTACCCAATTCAATTGGGAATTTCTCCACTTCTCTTCGCAATTTCCAAGCATCAAACAGCATTATAAAAGGAGTTATTCCTTCCACTATTGGAAATTTAAGCAGTTTGATAACTTTGTATTTGGATGGGAATCAGATTACTGGGATCATTCCACCAGCAATTGGGAAACTGAAGCAAATCCAACGACTCGGTTTTAGCGACAATCAATTGGAAGGATCGATCCCCATTGCTATTTGTGGATTGAGTCATTTGGGGGACTTGTTCTTTGATGGTAACTTGCTGATAGGTCCAATACCGGAATGTTTGGGTAAAGTTGAATCTTTAAGAAAGATCTTCTTGAACTCAAACAAATTGAATTCCACAATCCCTTCCAACTTGTGGAATCTTAGAGACCTTTTACTCTTAGACTTCTCCTCAAATTACTTGAGTGGCCAGATTACATCTCAAGTTGGAGATTTAAAAGTGCTCAACTCTCTAGATTTATCCTTCAATCAATTTTCAGGTAATATTCCCAATACAATTGATGGATGTGAATCATTAGTATTTCTGAACTTTTCAAATAATGAATTTAGTGGAGAAATTCCCCAATCCTTGGGGAATCTTAGAGGCTTGAGCACATTGGATTTATCCAGCAATGATCTTTCAGGACTGCTACCAAAGTCCTTAGCAAATATTAAATCTCTTGCGCATTTTAATGTGTCATGTAATAGATTGGAAGGAGAGATTCCAAATGAAGGTTGTTTTGTTAACTTCACTGCTCAATCCTTTGTTAACAACTCTGGTCTTTGTGGTTTAGCAAAATTTCAAGTGCAATCTTGCTCGAAAAACCATGGAGGACCGAGGATGAAGTTATTTGTCCAACTTATGAAGTTTATAGTGCCTTCGTTGATTTTAGTTGTCATTTCGGTGATCATTGTTGTGCTCGTGCTCACTAGAAGAAAGAATCAGAAAAAAGAATTAGACTCCCCCATTAATATTTTGGAAGTTATTGAGTGGAGAAGGATTTCATACATTGAACTTGAACGAGGAACAAATTCTTTTGATGAGGCTAACCTACTTGGAAAAGGAGGTTTTGGTTCTGTATTCCTTGCCACACTTTGTGATGGATTAAAAGTTGCAGTAAAAGTGTTCCACTTGCAAATGGAAAGAGCTGCACAAAGCTTTGATACTGAAAGTAAGCTTTTGAGCACGATTCGACATAGAAACATCGTTCATGTTATTGGATGTTGCAGTAATATGGAGTTCAAGGCTTTGATTCTTGAATACATGCCAAATGGGAGCTTGGAGAAATGGTTATATTCTCACAACTATTGTTTGGATCTAATGCAGATGGTGAAAATAGCTCTAGATGTTGCATTAGGACTGGAATATCTTCACCATGGCTGTACATATTCGATTGTGCACTGTGATGTAAAACCGAGCAATATCTTACTTGATGAAGATATGACTGCTAGAGTCAGTGACTTCGGCATTGCCAAGCTTTTCGACAACGGTGAGGTTTTCGTTCAAACTAAAACATTGGGAACTATCTGTTATACAGCACCAGGTAATATTTCTTCTTTTCGTAATATTCTCAAATTGTCCATGATGGATACTAACAAACATGCAATGCAAATAGAGTATGGTTCGGAAGGAAAGGTGTCCACCAATGGAGATGTATATAGTTATGTAACAATGTTGCTGGAGATGTTTACGAGGAAAAAACCAACTGATGATATGTTTGTAGGAGAAATGAGCTTGAAGAGATGGGTTGAAGAAGCAATGCAAAAAAATGCAGTGAGTGAAGTTGCAGACCCTCATTTGATAGCAAGAGACGATCCACATTTTTGGGCAAATGAGCAGTGCATTTCCTAGTTTTCGAATTGGCAATAAATTGTGTAGCCTTTTCACCCAGTGAAAGAACAAGCATGATTGAAGTAGTGGCCGCCCTCAAAAAGATCAAAGCCAGATATGAAGTAGCCAGACGAAGCTGAAAGAGATAAGATTTTCATCGATCATTGTATAGTTTTTTATATTCTTATATGCAGATTAATAAGATATATTGATTCTCAGCAACAACTTCCAATTAGTAGAGTTCAAGTTAAAATTACAATCTTGATGAAAGATTATATTTTTAGACTGTAATTGTAACTTAAATAAAAATGAAAAATGTAAAAGAATAGGCCAACATGGTAATTAAAGACGGTATCTTGCATTAGACATTAGCAATCTGTGAAATTGTCTGATATGGACAGTTTGAATAAAAAAGAATAGTATATGTTCTCCCGGTTGGTTGGTTTCTATTCTTTACTCATTTTACCTGTCAATAGCAAATATCAAATCACTGTCTGGGCTTAAATTTCTGCAGTTTTATATTATCATTTATGAACAATGCCCCAGATGCAGGAGTTCCTTGGTAATATGGAAGCAGCGTTCAGAGGAGGAGTTGGAGAGTGCAGGTGAAGTGAGTATCATTTTCTTACCATCACACTTCGATTTCTATTGACATTGGGAATTTCCTTTTCTATGATCATGTTAATTTTTTCAAGATATGTTTATATTGGTTCTGTAACATTTATGATGGATTGTTTTGCAGATAGATTTGTTTCTTAGCTTTACCTTGTTGAATTATCTACCATAGTGAAGTAATTAAACACTAGCTTGCATTGAGTGCATTGTTTTTAAACTGGTGGAAAATTATTATTGTTAATTTAGAGGTTCCATTTCGATGATGGAAAGGACTTGCTTGTTTCTACCTTTGTTAAACCTTTAAGATTTTATCTTTCAACAGCTGAGGATCTCAATCTTTGAAGCACTTGCTATTTTAATTGCAGGGACTGGAAAAGAATGTCATGAGTCATGATTAAGTTATTTACTTGCGTTCATGCTTCAATTCAACAAGATGTAAAAGTTGACGAGCAGCGTCATGAGAAGATGGCTTTAGTTCAACAATTTATTCGACCAGAAAATCGGGGTAATAACCGACATTTCAGAATGAAACTTGGTGGTTGGTGAGTGAATCCCTGAGTTCATTTTTCTTTTCCTTTTATTCTGTTGTATGTGACTGCTGGTGTCTGTGGTGCCCTCTGCAGTACTTTAATTATAGATTAATGGAATATTATTTACGATGCTCTTGAGGATGACTGTTAATTGTAATAGATTAGAGATCTGTAATTTTTAATTCTTGTTTATATGTCATATAAAGAAGATCATCCAGGTGCTGATGAGTTCTCATATATGTCAGTCACCATTAAGGTAATTCTTGTTTCTTTACCCATTCTTCATCTTTCTAAAGATTGTTGTATGGTTGGAAGTGATTGTCAACGATCAACTACTTCAATCTTGCCATTATATTTATAAAATTCTACTAAAGTATGAAATCCTCATTTTTCTCTAACCATTGGATTATCAGAGATTATATTTTGCTTGGAAGCAGAATCAGCTTACTTCTTCACAAACATGCTTTCTGGTAGAGTCTCTTATCATGAACCTTGATGCTGCTAAAGAAATTTCAATGGATGAATCTGAATACAAAAGGAACATGGAATCAGCAAGACAACTGCTTTCTGGCCTCTCCGAGAGCTCAGAAGTGCAGAGTCAGGTAGATCAGAAAGGATTTGGAGTTACAAACCCATCATGATCTCCTCCGTTATCCAATGCTCAAAGCCAGAATTTAATGCAGCAGAGGAACCAGAAAGTATATCAGAAGCTCATGCCACAGATAATACGCAAAAAATGGCCTTCCTGGTGCCGCCAGTGATTCAGCCAAATCATCGGTTTTGGGGTTGTAAAACACCGAGCCTAAGGTGGTGGAAGAAATAGCCCTTCAATCTCAACCCGAGGAAGGAATAGAAAATCAAGATCCTCAATGATGCAGGTCTGACTATCAATGGATTCTGCAGTGGGTTCCAAGTTTTTGGTGTAAGTATCTCTACTCTTCTTCTCATTTCCTTTTAATATTTTTGCATTAATCAATAGCTGTGATAATTTGTACAATTTGTCAAGAAATCTCATGTAGTAACAGGAATGTTATGCCTCAATATAGAGTTTTCTTGTGTTGATTTCTCATTAGCATATGACTAGAGATATAACTGGTTAAAAATCAAAGTGTAGATGATTACAAATTATGAAGCTCCATAGCTATCTTACATTATTGAGAAGAGCCATTATTATAATATCTACATTAATATATAATGAAAAAGGAATGATTTAATAATTAATAACCAGCTTCACGTTTGCTTGTCTGCTTATTGATTGGATAAAATAAATAAATAAATAAATTAATGAATAAAAAAGAAAAGAAAACTTTTTCTTTTTTCCTGTATTTATTAGTCTGAGAGTACTCAAATAGAGATCTGACTAATGAAAGAAACAATTCCCAGAGATGAATAAGTTAAGCAAAGACAACTAGCAAACATATGCCTTTTTCTATTATTTCATCCCCAGCTACCAGATAAGCATTTTTTTTTTCTCAACCACTGCAACAATATGTGCAATTATTATTTTGTTAGCTTTTTTTTAAAAAAAAATAATTTCAAAAGTTGCTCGTCAGGTTAGATGGAAATATTATGTAATTAGATTATTTGGGGTTGCATGGTTGCACTGCATGTTCCAAGGAAATAATATGATGTTGCTCTTCTAAATATGTCCAACACAAAAAAATCTGGCAAATATATCAAAAGTTGGAGTATAGAACTAAATATCCATCCATAGTTCAGTTTTTAAAAAAAAAAATAAAAAAATTCAGGATGTTTAATTCTTCTTCTTCTGTATCTTCAGAGATGTCTCAATAATGGATATCTCACATGTAAAAATTGTTGTTTCAAAGAACTCGACATTAGAAAAAAGACTTTGATTGATTATTTTCTGAATGAATCATACACTATTTACAAGGTGTCTCATATATAGGGATATGAGGAAATACAAGTAAGGAAATAAAGATAACGGAGATTTGCAATCGAAGATCTCAAATCTCGGCTACAATCTCCTAATTGAAAGCTTCCTTATTTGAATCTGATCTCCTAATTTACATATCTTCCAACACTCCCCCTCAAGTTAAGTGGCGGAGTTTCCGACACCTAACTTGCTCAAAACGGCTGACAAGCTTTTGGAATCAACAACTTTGGTAAAAATGTCTGCTAGCTGACCCTTGGATGAAACGAATGGTAGTGCTACCACTCCCCGTTCAATATTTTCCTTAATAAAGTGCCGGTCTACCTCAACATGTTTTGTTCTATCTGTTGGACTAGATTTCCTGAAATACTTATGGCTGCTTTATTGTCACACATCAACCTGCATGTTTTCCCTGAACTAAGATTAAGTTCCATCATAAGTTTCTGAAGCCATAGAACTTCGGCCAGTCCACTCTTGATTCCACAGAATTCTGCTTCTGCACTAGACAAGGCAACAACCTTCTGCTTTTTACTTCTCCATGACACTAAGTTTCCTCCTACCATGGCAATGTATCCGGCCGTAGACCTTCTATCGATCGGATTTTTGCCAATCTGCATCTGTATAAGCCTGAATCTCTAGATGTCCCGATTTTCTGAACAGAATCCCATAATCAAATGTTCCCTTTAGGTATCTGACTGCTGTTTCCATATGTTCTGTTTTTGGGCAGTGCATAAACTGACTAACCACACTAAATCAAAGTATAATCACAGAGTTTTGAACCTGATAGTTGCTTGAAATACTTAACATTCTGTATCTCCTGTAAACGAGCTCGGTCTAACTTCTGCTGCATAATGCATTTAAAAGGAGCTCTGTTTCCTTATACATCCTTCACAACACGCTACACAAAAGGATTAAGTTTAGGAATGGCCTCCCAGTTTTCTGTTGTGACATTGTGCTTGAATTTTCTTGATCAATGCAATAAACATTGTGCTTGAATTTTCTTGATCAATGCAATAAACCGAGACTTAATGAGGGCTACGCGCTACTTGATGTCGATCAATCCACACTTCCATTGTTAATTTAGAGTTGTCATTTTGGTGGAAATGACTTGCTTGTTTCTACCTTTGTTAAATCTTTGAAGCACTTGTTATTTTAATTGCAGGGACTGGAAAACTAAGTTGTTTACTCGTGCTTAATTGCGAAAGATAAACATGCAGAAAGCACCTAGAGACAAACTAGTTTGCATTCTAGAGACAGACTACTTCAATCTTGCCATTATATAATTTAAAAAATAAAAAAATTACTAACGTGTGAAATCCTCATTTTGTTTCTAGCTGTTGGATTATCAGAGATTATTCTATTTGCTAAAGCTTTGTCTGATATGTTGTTCAGGCAAACCAGCCTCAGTTGCATTCCAATTTATCATATATATCAGCTTACTGTTAGGAAATTAACAACAAAAGCAATCGAAAGCACACACAAATTTGATTACCCAGTTCACCAACAATGGCTACGTCTGGGGGCACTACCAAGCCAGGACAATTTATTAGAGGAGACGAGAAAGAAAAATACACTACAAGCTTAATACACAAATTGTATTAACTCTTATTTTCTTTTTTGTTTGGTGCATTTAACTAAATGGGCAATGGCCCATATTTATAACAATTGAGGGCAGCCACTCATTCTCATCCCACAGATGTGGGATGAAAAAGTCTTCACACCCAACAATCTCCAACTTGAAGACTTTTCAGTTCATGGTAGTGCCAACTCCTCGTTCTTCAAGCTTCGAGGCAAGTTGAAGTCATACACAACTTCAACTTATCTAAGGTAACAACCTTAGTCAGCATATCAGCAGGATTCTTGCATCCTTCAATCTTCTTTAACTGCAACACATTCGTTTCTAGCAAATGACGAATGTAGTGATACTTCAACTGGATGTGCTTGGTTCTTGAATGAAAAGCTGGATTTTTCGCCAAGTGTATCGCACTCTGACTATCGCTGTAAAGTATGCTTTTTGTCTGCTTCTTTCCCAATTCAGACAAAATTTTTTGCAACCATACCATTTCTTTACTTGCCTCTGTCACCGCCACATATTCAGCTTCTGTGGTAGACAGGGCAACTATCGTTTGTAACTTAGAGGTCCATGACACAACAGTACCTCCATAAGTAAACACATAGCCAAACGTGCTCCTCCTTTTGTCTAGATCACTCCCAGCCAAATCCGCATCAACATATCCAGTCAATATCAACTCTTTGCCTCCAAAGCAAAGCACCTTATCAGTGGTACCTTTAAGATATCTCAAGACCCATTTTACTGCTTCCCAATGCTGCTTCCCAGGATTGCTCATAATCCGACTTACAACTTCCACTGCATGCGCAATATCCGGTCGCGTGCAAATCATTGCATACATAATACTCCCAATTGCAGACGCGTACGGAGTATTCTTCATTAAGGTCTGTTCTGATTTGTTCTTTGGTGAGTCACTGTTGGATAATTTGAATTGAATACCCAACGGAGTGCTCACTGGTTTTGCATCTTGCATGTTGAATCTCTTCAGAACCTTCTCAATATAGTCGGACTGTGATAGATACAGTTTTCCAATATTTCTATCACGAACAATCCTCATTCCCAAGATTTGTTTTGCCTCACCCAAATCTTTCATGGCAAACTTTTGGGACAGTTGCTCCTTCAGTGTACTAATTTCTTTAGCACTCGAGCCTACTATCAGCATATCATCAACATATAATAGCCGTAAAATATAAGAATTTGTATACCTCTTATAGTAACAGCAATGATCTGCATTGCATCGCTGGAATCCAATTTCCAGCATGTACCCATCAAATTTTCTGTACCACTGTCGGGGAGCCTGTTTCAACCCATACAGACTCTTTTTCAATCTACACACTAGGTGCTCGTTACCCTCAGACAGGTAACCTTCTGGTTGCACCATATATATCTCCTCCTCAAGATCACCGTGTAGAAATGCAGTTTAAACATCTAGCTGCTGCAATATTAAATTTTCTGAGGCTACCATGCTCAGAACTTACCTGATTGTGGTGATCTTCACCACTGGCGTGAATACCTCGGTATAGTCAATACAGTGCTTCTGCTGAAAGTCTTTCACTACCAGTCTTGCCTTGTACCTCTTACTCCCATCGGCTTCCTCCTTGATTCTGCAAACCCATTTATTTTGTAGTGCCTTTTTGCCCTCCGGAAGAATATCCAGTTCCCATGTTTCATTTGAAATCAGCGAGTTCATCTCATCATCCATCGCTGCTTTCCATTTTTCAACATGTTTGCTTTCCTTGGCTTCCTCAAAGCACTCGGGTTCACCCGCATCAGTCAAAAGCAAATAATAGAGAGAAGGCGAATACCTTTGTGGAGGTCGTCGTTGCCGTTCAGGCCTTCTACTTGCCAATGGAGTGATTGGAGCACCATCATCCAACTCATGTGAGGTTTCAGCCGAGTCACCCGTCGGCTCATCTGATGGCTGGATCGAGCTATCTTGATCAGTATTTCTACTAATACCATCCAACTCCATAGTTTTCAGCTTACAAGTATTATCTACTTCTACTGCCTTATTCCGATCTTTGTACATCACCTGCTCATTAAACACAACATCTCTACTTCGAATAATCTTTCGATTATTCTCATCCCAGAATCTATAGCCCAACTCATTAGTGCCATAGCCAATGAATGTACACTTAATAGATTTAGCATCCAATTTACTTCTATCAGAGTTCATGACATATGCAGTACATCCAAAAACTCGCAGGAATGATAAATTTACCATTTTACCACTCCAGAGCTCTTCTGGGATATTGTTGTTCAACGGAACATAGGGTCCTCGATTGATCAGAAATGCTGCAGTGTTCACGGCATCAGCCCAGAAGGTCTGTGGAAGCCACACTTTAATCTCATACACCTTGCTCGTTCATTGAGTGTTCTATTCATGCGTTCAGCAACATCATTCTGCTGAGGTGTGCCTGGAATAGTCTTCTCCATCCTTATTCCATGTTCGGTACAAAAATGCTTGAATTCATCAAGCTCGTACTCACCACCATTATCAGATCGCATGCACTTAAAACGAAGTCCTGTCTCATTCTCAACAAGGGTTTTCCAATTTCTGAAAGTAGTAAAAGCATCTGACTTACGTTTCAGAAAATAAACTCATACCTTACGTGTTGAATCATCAATAAAGGTCATATAATAGGAAGCTCCTCCTAACGATGTAACTGGTGCAGGTCCCCAAAGATCACTGTGCACCAGTTCCAATTTTTCTTTCTTTGCCTCCCTACCAGCTGTTGAAAAACTGACCTTTTTCTGTTTACCAAATATACAATTCTCACAGAAACCAACATCAATATTTTTCAAGCTAGGCAAATATCCTTTTGAGTGAAGAATTTTCATACCTTTCTCACTCATATGACCTAGACGACTATGCCATATTTCAACATCATTGACCGACTTAACAACAGAAATCTTATCACATAAATTTCTCGTAAGGTAAAGAGTACCTTCCTTTTTGCCTCGAGCTATTATCATAGCTCTTTTGGTGATCTTCCAACTGTTGCATCCGAAGATGGTTGAGTATCCTTCGCTATCCAGCTGTCCTACTGAAATCAGGTTCCTTTTCAGTCCAGGGATGTGCCTTACGCCTTGTAATCTCCATTCAGCGTCATTTGGTGTTTTGATCTGCATGTCACCCTTCCCAACAATCTTCAAGGGTTCGTCGTCAGCAAGATACACCACTCCAAAATCACCAGCAGTGTAGGATTCCATGATAGTGGAATGGCTACAGGAATGAAATGACGCAACTGAATCTAAAACTCAGGATTCTAATGGACTGCAAACACTTAGAACTAAAGCATCAGAAATCTCCTTAGTTACATTTGCAGATGTTTGACCCTTTTGCGGGGCTGTACACTGCTTCCGATAGTGGCCGGTCTTTTCGCAATTCCAGCACGACTCATATCCTTCTGACTTGCTTCATTCTTCCCCTTTGACTTGGAATGACCACGTCCCCAATTTCTTCCTCTACTTTTAGATCTCTCTCTACTTTCTGTACTCAATACAGAGTCTGACCCAAACGTGCTTCCTGTCTGTCTTTTTCTAATTTCCTCACTTAAAATTAAATCTCGAACAGTATCAAGTTTTAATTTTTCTTTACCCGACGATGCACTAACAGCAGTTACAATAGCATCCCAACTTTTAGGCAAAGATGATAATAAAATTAGGGCCTTTACCTCATCATCAAAGTTGATCTCCACTGATCCGAGCTGCGTCGTGATGAGGTTGAATTTATTCAGATGATCTGCTACAGCAGTGCTCTCCTTCATCTTCAAATTGAAGAGCCTTCGCATCAAATGAACTTTGTTGGCCGCCGAAGGTTTCTCGTACATGTTGGACAAAATCTCCATAACTTCTTTGGCCGATTTCGCCTTTGTTGTGTGGAAGGAAACATTCCGCGAAAGAGATAGCCGGATAGTACTCATCGCTTTCTTATCCAAGCGTTTCCAATCCTCCGACTTCATGTTGGCAGGAGGATCTCCCAAGGCATCATCAAGATCCTTTCCCGTAAGGTAATCTTCGATTTGCATTCGCCAGAATCCAAAATCGGATCCATCGAATCTATCGATTTGAACCTTATCACTCATGATTCCCACTCAACAAATCCCACCCAACGAATAAAAAACCTTGGCTCTGATACCAGTTGTTAGGAAATTAACAACAAAAGCAATCGAAAGCACAAACAAATTTGATTACCCACTTCACCAATAATGGCTACATCTGGGGGCACTACCAAGCCAGGACAATTTACTAGAGTAGACGAGAAAGAAAAATACACTACGAGCTTAATACACGAATTGTATTAACTCTTATTTTCTTTTTTGTTTGGTGCATTTAACTAAATGGGCAATGGCCCATATTTATAACAATTGAGGGCAGCCACTCATTCTCATCCCCACGGATGTGGGATGAAAAAGTCTTCACACCCAACACTTACTTCACAAACATGCTTTCTGTGGATGGTCGGTGGATCTAATTATGTCCACGAATAAAATGAAGAGCTTATTTAGTCCCTAAAATTTCGATTATTTGGTTTTGATTATAGACAATTTGCTTCACTGTGTCTTGCAACCAACAAAAATCACAGTTGACTCTAAAAATCTAAATCTTCAAAAAAAAAAAAAAAAGTATTAGATGAGACGTTTTAAACACTTGTGTCTTGAATAAGGCGGGGGACAAACAAGAATTGATATTACAAGCTAGCGCCTTATGGTTGGTGGCAAAAATGTGGCTCTGATTTTCTTGAGGGCCAATGCAACTTCAACCATGTTGATTCTTCCATGGGGTGAAATGGCTAAACATTTCATTGCTAAATCCAAAGTAGACAACACACATATATTGCTCCTTTTCGATGAAATGTCTGTCTTCTCTATCCAGCAATTCAGGGTCAACTCTCTTGTAATGCCTCAGTCACCCACTCTCTCAAGCTCATTTCTCCACAGAACATATCATCCGTCGGTTTCTTACTCGTAAACATCTCCAGCAGCAAAATTCCGTAGCTATATACATCTCCATTTATTGATATTTTCCCTTCTTGATCAATACTCAAGTTGTTTGAAAATAAGGAAAGTAAAAAAAAAAAGCATAAAATGAAAATTTTAAACTTTATGCCTCCCTGGTGCTGCATACCCTATAGTTGCAAGTGTGTTAGTTAAAACCAGTGTCTCCCGTTCTTAGAAAAGCTTCGCAATACCTAAAGTCACCAACACGAGCAATCATATCTTCATCAAGAAAAACATTACTCAGTTTTATATCACAATGAAAAACAAGGAATGTGGAGCCATGATGCAGATACTACAGAACTAATGCAACATCCAATGCTATTTCCATCCTTTGAGGCAAATCCAAACTGCAATTCTTAGAATGCAGCCATTTCTCCAGACTCCCGTTTGGCATGTACTCAAGAATCAAGGTTTTGAACTCCATGTTAGTGTAACAACCAGTTATTCGGAGTAAGTTCGTGTGTCGAATGCCACTCAATATCTTACTGTTAGTCTCAAAGATCTTGGTAGCTCTTGGTCTAACAAGGGTGTGAACCCAGAAACATTGTTACTAGATAGGTTGCATTCAAGGATCTAACTTCGCCCCGATGATTGAGGTATAAAACCTCCAAATGTATTATTTGACAACGATAGGAGTTCCAATGAAATGCATCCTGTAATCGAGCTAGTAATATCTCCAGAAAATCGGTTGTGAGATAAGTCTAGCATGTACATAGCCTTTAATAACTAATACAGTGGAATAGAGTGGGACAGAGGATCTCATATGGGGTCGGGAGGGAGTATGTGATGTCGCCAACCACTTGAGATCCCATGTTTTCTATTATTAAAATTATTAATTTTTTATTTAATTTTTTCTTATAATCTTAATTTATTATAGTTTGGATTAATTTTATAAGTTCAACCATTTGTTTCAACTCACCCAATCAAGGTGTATAATATTTTTTAGTAATCATTTTTTTCAGTTTATAACTAAAACTTTATAATTATAATTAATTAATTCATAACTATAATTTGTGGTGTTGCAAAATTTTTATTTTTGTTCTTAAGAATCAATTAGACTATATTATACTTGACTTTTGTTTTTGTAAAAATATTTATTAAAATTAGTAATTGAGATAATAGAATACCAAATGAAACACAATTATCGTACAGAGGACTTGACTCGATATTTTAATTTCTTTTTATTTAGTAACTCTAAAATTTAGTAATTATAATGAAGGATGTATGTGGTGGGATATAACAAACTAGTTATTTATTTATTTATTTTTTTTTTGAAGGGACAAAATAGTTAATTGGGCCCCACTATCTTCCATTGGGCTTAATCCATTGGATCGCATTCCAAATTTGTTTTAATAGATTTCCATTTCATTACTAAATGCAAACTTCAAGACCAGAGCAACTTTTTACATACTTTTTTATTAAAAAAAACTACTAAGTATTAATATTAAGAGTGATCTCCATCTAAATAAAAATTATTAAGAGTGATCCCATATAGCTAAAGAAATATATTTCAAAAAAAAAAAAAAAAACCAAATAAATGTGAGAAAACAACAGTGGCCTTCATTTAACAGTCTTAATCAGAATGAGATAGCATTCTCAAGTCCGAAGCTTTTAAGAGAGAGGAAGCTCGGAGTGAGGAGAATTGAGTTAAGACGATAATCTGTCGGAAAGATGTCAATTTCTCGAGTAGCTCCAGTCTTGCTAGAATAGTAGAAGAGTTGAAGGTCTTCTAGCAACATCAAAATGTCACCATCTCGGAAAAGTTTGATTGGATAAATGAGTTCAAACCCTTGAATATCCAGATCCGGATCCATGTTAATCACATATTCCTTGCTCCAAGATCTATCCACTCCATATTCTCTCATCACCCAGATTGCAGTCTCACTTTCAGCTGTGTGATCGCATAAACACAGACAATCCCCCAAAGCAGACAACCCCGAGATAAGCAAATCTTCCTGAAAAATAGGCGGAGTTGAAAAGTGGCTAAAACGCTCTTTTTCAAGATCAAAGCAAGAAATCCACTGCTTCCCATCAGAGTCAGATGCTACCCAGTGAAGATTGCCATTGAGAAACACACATGAGGCACGGCACGAATATTCAAGGACGGCGTCGCCGGCATCAACGCGCCTCCACGATCCAGTTCCAAGAGTGTAAACATGGCACTCGGATTTAGGAATAATCCTTGTCGGTGCTGGGCCTCCATGAACAATCACAGAATCTTGAAAAATCCTGACCACCTTGAATTCGCCACTTATTTTGCTGACTCCAAATCCGTAAGTGACAATATGTGGATAAGAGTAGACATTCTCTTCTATAGTTTCAGGATAATTGAGTATTGGTGGATAAGAGCGGATTAATTCGTTAGGGCAACGAACCTCGATATAATCCCGAGTGATTGGATTACATAACCAGTGAACTTCGGATTCCTTGAAAAGAAAAAGCAAGCCATTTGCAGAGCCCCTTATTTCTAGGCTGTGAGGGAAATCATACCTTGTGAGTTGATTGTAGTGGAGATGGTGGGACTCAAGATCGTCTCCATCTTCAAATTCGAAGATGATCAACGAATTTGGATCCCTTGTTGTCGTCAAGACAGCTAGACAAGGAACTGATCTAGCAAAATGGGAGTTGACAAATTCGTTAGACCGGAGCAGATGGAGCCATGGCTTGCAAACGCACTTGCTTCTTGCAACAGCTCGAAGGTGGAGTCTTGACAAGATGTTGGTGATGATTTCTGGTGGTAAGTTTTTGAAGAAATCTCTCTTCATTTTTTTTTCTTTTTGCAGTGGAGATGTAGATGTGTCTGTGGATGTAACATATACTTCTAATTAAGACTTGTGATGTAAGATTTGAATGAGTCTTAAATCATTTGAAAAGTCCAACTAGAGACTTCTGGAGTAAGATTTGACTCTGTCATAGTTTCTCTTGTTTTTCTTACAATCATTTATGTACACTTTCTTGTTTGTAATAAAATAATGATGGATCTCTTGCAAATCTTCGTGACTATGAAACGGGAGTCATGGATATAGGACCAAATTTAAAAAAAAAAAAAAAAAAAACTTAAAAATCATGGAGTCATGAATGATGACTTTGATGTGGTGAACGACTTTTGAAATCATGAATCAGTCATCCAATCATTTGTTGTCATTTGACAACATCTAATTAGATATTTAAATTTTATGCATAATAAGGTTAATTCATTAATATTATGAATAATGATGAATTAAAAATAATAATAAATTATACCAAAATTTATAATTTTTTTCTCTATAAATAAAGTCTAATATTGATATATTTCCACATCAAAATTAAAACTCTAAATTCTACACTCATTTTTTATCATTATATTTGTAATTTGCTACTAATAATAAAAACTTTGAAGTGTGTGATAATATATTTTTACTACAAAAATAAATTTAAAATATAAAATATTTTTTATATATTTCAGTTAAATATTTTAACTTTAATAAAAATTGATATTCATTGGTAATATTGAAAGTAAAATAAAAAGAAAATAATATTTAAGTTGGGTTCGGGTTATTAATGGGAGTATATTTTATACTTTTTTTGGTATGTATAACTCATGTTGTGTTGTATCGAACATGAGCTAGTTTTACACGACTAAAAATCAAAATAATTATACAAAACCACATTTCCTAACCATACAAACGCATAAGATGAAGTATTGAAGTAGTTCTTCCCCAAAATATAAGTCTAGAAACAATACTACATATGGGTATCACTCTATCACTAGAATGAGCTCACATTCTCATTAGCAAAACTCTTGTGCGTGAGGAGGCTCGCGGTGTGAAGGATAGCGTCGATGCAAGAATCCTTCTCAAAGAAACCAGCTCATGAGCAATTTTAGTCCTGGGGGAGTAGTAGAACAAAGAGTTGGCTCCCCATATCATCAAAAGTCAAAACATCACCATTATTGAAAACCTTGATAGGCCGAGCGATCTGATAACTTAACCGAACGAAGTGAGGGATTTCTCGTTTGCTGATCACCAGCTCCTTCGTCCAGCTTCTCCCAACTCCATAATTCTTCATAAACCCCACCATGACTTCATCATCACACACGTTGTCACTGAAACATAGACAATCCTCCATTGCCTGCAACCCCAACTGACGAAGTTTGCCATGGCCGAGAACTGGAGGAGAAGGAAAGAAGGTGAACACTTCATCTTCATCTTCAATATCAAAGCAAGAAACAGAGAGGCACACCAGCCAATGATGATTTTCATTCAGATATGCTCCGATGGAACCCGAATCATATTCCATCTGTTGGTAGTTTTGGGGATAAAGGACTGATTCAAAAGTTATGTAGGAGGGAACGGAGAAAGGAAACGCTCAAGTCGTGTG
>JAPKLW010005260.1:5510-21793 GCA_026898455.1 Plectranthus barbatus
GTTGTATACACATTGTAATAAATGCTTTCAGTATACAAAACCCATCACAATTGACCTTCATTTCTCCCAAGGTTGCCAACCACGACATCTCTAAGATTATGTCGACACCCTGCAAAGGAAAAACATAGCATGAAATGGGGTACACTTCGCCATTCAACACCACGGGCAAGACATGACATATGCCCTTAGTATGAGCCCGCGAACCGTCTCCCAACACCACAGCCATCATTTCCTCCGTCTTAACTACCCAACCCGCCTCCCAAACTAAAGATTCGGAGATGAAGCAATGGGTTGCCCCACTGTCCACCATCAGAATAACCTCCCTATCCCACACAGATCCCAACAGCTTAATGGTTTGAGGGCCGTCGAACCTGAAAGTAGCTACTATAGATAAATGCGTCTGGGGTTTCTTCTCCTCCCCTTCTTCACTCTCTACCACTTCCTCCCTCTCCTCCTCCGGCAATAGCTCCACCCACCCATCTGGTAACTCACTACCACACAAAACATTCAGCGTGCGAGGAGGGCACTTATGCGACGGGCTATAGAACTGCCCGCAGCGAAAACATGTGCCAGCTGCCCTGTGTTTCTGGTAATCAGCATCCGACATCCTCCGGAAAGGGCGACTATTCGACAAACCTTGTGACACCGAGCTCGAACTCCCACCACCGCTCCAAGATGGTTTCACCGGGACACCTCCTGCCGATCGTGCGCACCCTGCGGATTTGGAAGGATAACCCACGCCTTTGCTTGGAAAAGGGGAGCTACTGGAGAGTTCCCGCGCTATGCCATCAATAGTACGTGCGAAACTCACCGTCGATGAATAGTCATGAACCACTGTATCCAGAATTAGCACGCGCAGCTCACGCCGGAGACCGCTGAGAAAGAAACCTCGAAATTGCTCATCAGAGAAGTCCAGAACCTGCGCTACCCGACTCTCAAAAGCCTCAATGTACTCATCCAGTGGTCTGTCCTGGCGCAGGGAAGCCAACGACTCATAGATATTAAGGATCAACGTCGCACCGAATCGCGAGAGCACTTCTCTCTTCAACGTCGGCCAATCAACTCCCGAAATTTGCCGCTGTAGAAGCTGGAACCAAGCCATTGCAGCGCCGATCATAGTTATCATCGCTATTGGAGTGCGTTGGGCCACTGGAATCCCATGGACGAGAAAATACTGCTCAGCACGCGTACCATCGAAACTGGGCAGATCCATGCGGGGCTGTTGGACCGGGATAGATACATGAACACTGGAAAAGGCTCCGATGGGTGGTTCGTTCGTTCCCCTCGCTAACAACAGCCCCTCCATCTGTGCCATCCATTCTGCCTGCTTGCTTTCGAGGGATTTCATCGCCCCAGCCAAACCCTCCATATGTTTCTCCAGCAATTCCATACGAGTCTCCGAGTCACCACGTGTAGCCATCATCGTTCACCGCACCAATGATAGACTCGTTTATGGAATGAGTATTTTATTAGAGTAATGCGCAAAGAGATACAAGTGTAAGCTCTCTCTCCTTGGCCCTTATTCGGAATAACCGAATCCTCACAAAACAATCTAGATACCCCTCCCCATTTCCCTTCCCTCTACTTAATACTGAAATAACGAAACATCTAGAAACCTCACTCTTCGCTGGCAAGATTCGCTCCAACTAACCCGTAACTAATTACCCTTCTCCAACTAATTACAATTTAATTCTTCCCATAATTAGCAATTCCACGAACACCCCGCATATAGACTCGCAGCCCATCGCGCACCCTATCACTCGTCTTCTAGGATTTCTTTGGAACAGAAAGCCACTGGGCCGTTGAGGTGAAACATATCATCTCAATGTCTCCTGAGGGGTGTATGCAATTTGACATACACTACTTCCCTCATGTTGGCTTTAGCAGCTTTACCCCGGAGGTGTGGGCCTCCACTACTTCAAACTGCCCCGGTCTTAATATCTTCATTTGTAGACCAGCTGTAGGAGAAGAAGTGATTGTACCATGCGGGAGCATGTTAGCACGTCACTTTGGGACAGTGAGCAGTGTATCTGAGGAGAAGCTTGAGTTTTCAACTTTCTTTTGCTCCTTCCCAGTACGAAGACGACAGCTGTGTCCCAGTCTTTGATGTTTTTTGCACCTTCCTTACTTCTTTTCCCCCTCTTTGACCGCACCCAAAAAGGGTGGTGAGTAAATGTCTGGAGGTTTGGGTTCTAACACCATTTTCCCGGATCTGAGGAAAGTTGTGGTGAAGACGAAGTGTAAACTTGGAAGGAAGGGTTCGACAATGGAGATTTTTGGATAAAAGTTTTTGTTTCTTGTGATTTCTTTTCAGAATGTTTTTCACACAAAGAAAATAAAAAGTGACCCTATTTATAGCAGAGATAAATGTCAGTTAAATGAGGTAGGTGTACCTTGTGACCTTTTGATTTATGGATATTCGGCGATGATTGAGATTCGTGGCCTCGCGATGTGCATTTTCGATTTGACTGGAGCGACATGGTAAGGAGCATTATCCACGTGTCCAAATCTTATTCATCGATGCAAGATACGCATCAATAACAATGTAACCGCAACGATCGCCTTTGGAATTCGAAATCCCTTTTCAAAATTCTAGGAACTGACTAAGAGTCAATTTCTAAACTGAGAATTGGAACTCAGTTTAATTCTGTATCCGTCCTTTTGAGATCTTCTAAGTACGATCGTGAAACTGAATACCTCTTTATCAGTCAGTTTGAATGAAGGTAAGTTTTTGTTCTTCGGATGCGCTGATGAGTCCCTTTTGCATACTGAGTGGAGTATTGAGTTTTGAAAACTGAGAGCTTGGACTCAGCTTTATTCGCCATTACTCTTCTCCAATAAAGATTTCATCAACTTCCAGTAGATCCAGTTTTATGCAGAGCTCCTTAAATCTGGCCTTTGGGAGTGGCTTGGTGAAGATGTCAGCCAGTTGATCTTCAGTTCGGATATACTCTATTGAAACATCTTTCTTTTCGACATGATATTTGATGAAGTGATGCCTCATTTCGATGTGCTTTGTTCGGGAGTGATGAACTGGGTTCTTTAGTGATGCACATTGCACTGCTGTTATCACAATAGATTGTCACACACCCAGTTTCTACATCATAGTCGATCAATTTTTGCTTGATCCAAAGCACTTGAGCACAACAGCTTGCAGCAGCAACATACTCAGCTTCAGATGTAAATGTGGCAACTAAGTGTTGTTTCTTGTTGAACCAACTTACAAGTTTATGACCTAGGAACTGACATGTTCACTTGTGCTCTTCCTGTCGATTCTACATCCTCCAAAATCTGAATCTGAATAAGCATTGAGGGTCAGCTTGTCAGATTTTGGGTAGCAAAGACCTGATGACTCAGTTCTTTTTAGGTATTTGACTATTCTTCTGGCAGCCTCCATGTGCGACTTCTCCGGATTCTCTTGTAATCTCGTACATACCCCAACTGAGTAGGAGATATTTGGCCTGCTTGCAGTTAGGTACATGAGTGACCCAATAATGCCTCTGTATGCTTTTGGGTTGATTGCCTCGCTTTTTTCATCTAGATTGATTTGAGCACTTGGGCTCATAGGAATTCTAAAGGGCTTGGTCTTTTCAGATGAAAACTTGTTGATCAAGTCCTTGGTATATTTCTTTTGATTGATGAAGATTCCACCTTCGGGCTGAATTACTTGGAGACCAAAGAAGTAGGTCAGTTTACACATCATGTTCATCTTGAAGTTGCTTTGCATCAGTTTGGCAAACTTTTCGCACATATCCAAGTTTCTGCATCCGAATATAATGTCATCGACGTATATCTGTACCAGAAGAATGTCTGCTCCATCCTTGAATCTGAATAGTGTAGTGTCGATCTTGCCTTTTTCGAAACATTCTTGAGGAGAAACTGAGACAATGTCTCATACCAAGTTCTGAGTGCTTGCTTCAACCCATAAAGAGCTTTCCTCGGTTTGTAAACTTGATTTCCTTCTTCAAACCCAGGGGGTTGTTCCACACATACTTCTTCTTTCAGCTCCCCATTCACAAAAGCACTTTCCACATCCATCTGGAAAACTGTGAAGTTGTTGTGCGCTGCATAAGCAAAGAATAAGCGGATTGCTTCAAGTCTGGTCACAGGATCAAAGATTTCGTCGAAATCAATTCCTTCACATTGAGCATATCCTTTTGCTACTAGTCTTGCTTTATTCCTTACAATGTTTCCATTTTTGTCTCTCTTATTCTTGAAGACCTATTTTGTGCTGATAAGTTACTGATGAGTAAGTCGATCCACTAAGTTCCAGACCTCATTTCTCTTGAATTCGGCAAGCTCTTCTTACATTGCATTGATTCAGTCAGTTGACTTCAGCTCATCTCTGATTTTTGTCGGCTCTGACTCCTGAGATATGAAACAATTCAGTAACGCACTTTCTTGTTTCGTGCGAACTGAATTGGCAACACTGTCGAGCACGGCTTCCTCGTGATGATTTTTTAACTATCTCGGCTTTTGGAGTTGGGTAACTTCAACGGTTTGGACGAAATCTTCAGGGTACTTAGTATTGTCTGCTCCGATACTGGGACTTGAAATAAGTCAGTTTGAATGGAGTTTCTTCTCCAGTGATGACTTTCATATCTTGAATTTCTTCATTTTCTCAAGTCGTACAAGGTTGGGCAGCTTCAGCGTGAGCATTTTTATCTTCAGTAAGGTCAGTTTGACTTGGCTACTCTGTTCCAGTTGGACCCTCAAACTGAGCTCTGTTTTGATCTTCTGAAGAATGAGCCAAAGGCTTTCGCAAAGTTGATTGCCTGACTGGCCTCATCATCTGGAGCAGTTGTGTCATCATCTACAGATTTGGTTTGAGAAACTTGACTTTGTTTATCAGTTTACAGTTTCTTACTCCCATTGTTGACAACAGGATCACCAAGTTCCAGTTCTTTCAAGGTTTTGCGCACTAAAATAGACTCATAAAAAACAACCGAGCATGTTAATTCCACAAGTCTGGTTGTCTTGTGATAACTGTAGAAATAGCGAGCAAATATTACTTTTTTACACCCGAAGGTGGTCGATCCCACAGGGACTGTGCAACGAAAAATCCAAAGTACCAGTCGTAGTTTTTAGAACATAAATGTTTGAGAAATTTCGAAAAGAGGGATTTTTTTTTGTAATTTAAAGAGAAAATACAAGAAAGTAAAGATTTTGAAACAATAAAGAAAAGCACAGATCCTAGGGCTGATTATCTAATCATCAACATGCAAATATCAATCAACTCAGCAATGGGGAAAACATAAATTTTTGTGGATTTAATTTCTTGGTCGGGAAATTTAAATCCTAGATTATTAATTAGTGACTATCTCATCTTGGTCTCAAGAACACCAAATTAATCAATCTCATAATTGTCTAATTATTCCTATGTAGGTTTTTTCTTGGTTGGACAGTAAACAAACACAATTAATTCTCTCTTCCTGTTAATAATTTTCATCTCTCGATCCATCAATTATTAACTGTTGGGGGCCAAGATTGGATCCAGCCCAATAATGAACCTGACCGAAGCCCAATAAGGGGTCGACAACGCCGCCAGCCCAGTAAGGCCGCAATGACCCAGAACGCTAAGATCAGGATCCACCAAAAAAGTGGTCCGATAGGATGAAAGCAATTTGATCAAGGTCGAGAGTAGCTTGACTAAGGCCAAAAGCAGTTCAATCGGCAAGGCAGAGGTTCGATAGGGTAGCTGCGACTTGCCTCGACAATCGCCCAATGTTTAATAATAGAAAACGGACGCACAACACCTACCTCGCGAGATCTTCGGAACTGCTCAACTACTACATGGATAAACTGCGCCGAGATTCATGGGAGCGACCCCTAACAGTTCAGAGAAGGACGCGGAAACCCTAGAGCGCAGTCACTCCCTATAAATATTTCCTCAGCGTCGAGAAAGAGAGATACGCGAATAGATAGAAAAAGCCTACCCATAGACTCTTTTTAACTAAGGAAAGCTGATAGATCGTTCTTTATTATTCTTTAGATTAGTCAATCCATTCAAATTCCCATTCAAACCATTTATTTGTAATTTACATTCAAGTTTGTTATGCTATTCTCTATCCGGTTCATTCATAGTTCTCGGGCTCCGATCTCTGAACAAACTCACCCTCAACATTAACTATAAACCTAGATCTTAATTCACCTCTCGGTCCTTCTTTTAATCTAGATTATAAAATTAAACCAGAGAATTAAACCATGCTTGAAGAGTTGATATCAATTAAACATGCATCAGAAAAAAAAATCATAACCCTAGAACCTGTTTAGGGTTCTAGCCACAAAACATGACTAGAAATAAGCAAACATGTTATTAATGAACTTACAAATGAAGAGGAACCTTCAATGTCTTGAAAGACTCCAAAGCTCAATGTAAAATCCAAGGTAAAAACAATCTAATTTTCATGCCTAAGAGTTCATATTTATCGAGAGGGAAATTAAATCTTCAAAAGGTAATGGCTTGGGAAGGAAAAATCTCCAAATTGGGCAAAAATGTGCCTTTCCGGCGTGCGTGTCAATCGACGGGCTGCATCTCGATCGACACGGATGCAAATCAAAATTTTCCAGAATTTGTCCTCTGTCTCGATCAACGGGCTGCTTGTCTGTCGAGACAAAAACCTCTGTGTCGCCCGAGATTCCTTCCGTCGACTCCTTCTGTGCAGTCTCACAGTTTTGGCCATAACTTGTGCTCCCAAACTCCGATTGACCCGATTCCAGTTGCGTTGGAAAGCTAACTCAAAGATCTTTATATTTGCATGCTCCATTTGGTCAGATTACAAGTGTGGAAGAATTAGTGACTGTTCCTTTGAACATCATCTATTTTCGGTACGGGTTTCCAATGAATTCGGCCTAAAACCTGCAAAATCTTACCATGACAAGCATGACACCCTCTAAAATAGTCTCATGCACAGAAATAAGTAAAAACATAATATAAAACACTTGAAACAATGGAGAAAAATATAGATAAAATGAGTAATAATATGAGCTTATCATCTTGTTGAGTACTCTGTATCCCTTGTATGAAGGATGTCCATATCCAAGAAACACTCCTTTATCAGCCTTGGGACTGAAAGTATTCAGCTTCGACTTTCCATTGTTATGGACGTAACATGGTGAACCAAAAACATGAAGATGAGCTATATAAGACTTACGACCATTGAATACTTTGTATGAGGTTTTGTGATGCCGACTATTGATGGCACTTCTGTTATGAGTATAGAAAGCCATCATCAAAGCTTCTCCCCAGTAACCTTCTTTCAAGTCAGCTTCAGTGAGCATTGTCCTGACTGCCACATTGAGTGTCATGTTTCTTCGTTTTGCAAGGCCATTTTGTTGAGGCGTCCTTGGAGCTGACTTCTCATGAGCAATGTCAGCATCAGCACCGAAATTCATTAGTGGACCGTTGCAAAGTTCAATTCCATTGTCAGATCTGATACTTTTGACAATGACCCCTTTGTTATTTTGCACTTGAACGATGAGCTCTGGAAGTTGAATCTTCACTTCATCCTTGCTTGTCAGCAGCCTTACCCAAGTGTATCTGGAGTAGTCATCCACTACTACTAGAGTGAACCTTTTTCCTCCAATGGTAGGCGGCTTGTCTGGTCCAAACAGATCTATATGGAGAAGTTCAAGGATCCTATCTGTGCGTGCTGTGATGGTTTGATTCTTGAATGGCGCTTTGGTTTGCTTTCCCATCTTATAGGCTCTGCAGACACCTTCTTCTTTCTTGAAACTGATTTGTGGTAGGTCTTCCACAAGTTTGTGTTTAGCAAGATGTCTAATTGACTAGAAATTTAGGTCGCTAAGCCTCTTATGCCATAGCCAGTTGACTCCTTCTTGGGATGAGCTCGTTGCGACAAGGCATGTGTCTGGCTTTCCGCTCTCCCAATCCACATAGTAGATACTTCATTTCTTTACACCCTCCAACACAATCTCTTTGGAATCTTTGTCATTAATCGAGCATTCTCCTTCAGCAAAAATCACCTCATATCCAGACTGGATAAGCTGACTCACCTCAGCAGATTGTAGTTGAGGTTGGTGACCAAGGATACATCATTGATGATAATTCCATTGCTCTTTAAACATCCTTAGCCGATTACTCTGCCTTTTGAATCATCTCCAAAACTGACAAGTGGTCCTCTTGTCATTCTCAGTTTTGAGAAAAGAATGTTGTCATCGATCATGTGAGCGAACATCCATTGTCCAAGATTCATGCTCTTTTCTACTTTTCAGATTGACCTTGGTGACTTTGTACCAACATAACATATCAGGTTAGACAAAAGGTACCCATGTTTCTGCGGGTCTTGCAGGGTTAGTATTATGGATCCATTCTTTAGGAATCCATACTTGTTTCACCTTATAACTAGGTGTTGCAAAGTCCTCTACCTTTCTCTTCCTTTTCAAATAATTCAAGCAGTTTCTATACACGTTCGGTGAGAAAAGGTGAGTATATGAAACCTGACCTAAAACTGTGTTCCTAAAAATTGAGTATCTAGGAACTGACTTCCTTGAAACTGAGTTTTGGTTGGGCTCTTGGAAATTTGGTCCGGAGTGTGTAGTCTTTCTAGTCCTGAAGTTAGAGTGTAGGTTGGACTGAGACTTAGAAACTTGGTCCGGAGTGTGTAGTCTTTCTAGTCCTGAAGTTAGAGTGTAGGTTAGACTGAGACCTCGTATAGATGTTCTTTCTATACGGATAAGTTCTCTTCTCATACAATTTATGAGCTGAGAACCTCGGATTCTTAGAGTCTGGAAATGAAACTGACTTTCTATAAAGTTCAGTTTTAGCTGTTGAAGTGGGTTTTCTAAAATTATGAGTATTTTGCTTACCCCACTTCCTAGGTATGATGAGCTTCATCTTAGGTTTGTTAAACTTAAGGGTCAAATCTTTTCTAAGCTTGGATGTTGAGGTCAGTTTTTAAACTGATTGTCCCCTTCTTTACTGATTAGCCTCTGAGGAGTTTTTGTCCATACTGACTACTTCTTTACCTAACAGCTTAACTTCTTAACTTCTGATTGCTCAAGTTATTCTCTAAGCCTAATCATGACCTATCAGAGGAATGTCTTTGTAAACTTAGTGATGGGTTTTGTATACTGAAAGCATTTATTATAATGAGTATACGACGGTTTATTTCTCCTATCTGTCAAACAATCTTACATGTATGTAACAATGTTATCCTCTTGTCTCACCGATAGGGATGATTATACGGCGTGTTGTAGATCGCAGAAGACAGTATGATCACTTGACCTAGTGAGACATAAACTTGATCACAGTCTAGCAGCGTATGAGGATATGTCTGTTCGGATGGCTGCGACATCGTCGAAATAAGTAGTCTTCTTAGTTACTTGGCATGCTGGTATGCAGGGGTGGCGTATTGATGGACCGCAGTGAGATGTATCCGACTGTCTGACATCAGCGAATACAAGATCTCAATATTGATTGAGTCCAAACCCTGACGAAGGTTCAGGGGTTTGCACGGGTTGTCTGTTGCTTTGACTTGCCATGGTGGAGAGCCTAAGTAGCGTGCTCGTATATCCGTATCTTGGGTAACAATAGTTTGTGTAGTACCGTCTGAGACTGGGTTTAGGTAACCATATCCGAGTAATAGGATGGGGATATTCCCCGAGGAGCTCAATGACATTCATCGTGACAAAGTCCTGCAGGCTGATTAAGTTCAGGCACGAGTGATAAGGATTGAGTGGTACTACTCAGGAATAATAATTAATTATAGTTAGAGCTTGTCAGAAGCTCCAATTAATTAATGGATGTCCGGTAACCTTAAATATGAGGATTCTCAATTAATGCAGCCCGTTCTCATAACGTGGTAATAAAGGGGTAGGTCAATATTAATTCTGTGGTGAAAAAGAATTAATATTAATTAATTAATTGTGTCATGGGTTGTGGACATGAGAATTAATTAATTATAGGGTCCACTTTATTATTTGCATTAGGTCCCAGGACTGGCCCAAATAAACATGCTGAAAAAGGCCCAGTAGCCCATTAGGGGTAAAACCCTGGGTCTATAAATAGTCCACTCTCTCTTGGAAACCCTAGCCACCTGTGTGATCATTCAAATCAGTCAAAACCCTAGGTTAGAGAGAGAGAGGGGCGGCACCTGTAGTGGGGAGGAGAAGGATTTTTCTGCTCCGACCTACAACACAGAGCTGTGGAATCCTCACCAGTAGCAGATCTAAACAGCATTGGGACACAGCCCTGAAGATTTAATCTGGAGAACAAATTTCTTATTTTCTTTTTGTTTTTGATTTAATTTAGAAATTATACCTCTAATTTCTGTTTCCGCAGATTAAATCAAATCGCGTGGTTGAACTGGAAATTGAATATTCAAACGCGAAAGATCGGATCAGACCCTACGGAATAACGGTAATTCCTCAATCCACAATTCTAAGAATTAAATTCATAGGAGCATGCTAGGTTTTATTATAAATTTGATTGTGTGCAATATCCATAAATCGATCCGGTTCAGTTGGATTTTGTGATTCGGTTCACTAGAAATCCCTGCACTTAGAGCTTCTAAAACATTGCTAGTATTAGAGTAGAGTGAACAGATTAGTTTTTTTATCACTAGCAATTTTCAGTTTATGAGATGTGCATTCTTCAGAAATAGATTTAAACGATTTAAGTAACATAGAATGCTCTTCTCTAAGTTTAGCTAAGTCTTCACTCACTGACTTTGATCCTTGGATCTCTTCAGTCAGTTTTGAAACTTTCAGTTTCAGTGAAGCATTTTCACATGCATTTTTCAAGAATAACATCATCTAAATCTGAGCAATAGGATTCAGAGTTATCTTCTATGCATGCTATAGGAATAGAAATTGAGTTATAAATGTGTACCGGAGTATTAGACTCTATTTCAGTTTCTTCCTCTTCTCCAAGATTTGACATCAGCATCAGAGAGACTTCTTCCACCGCTTCATCGTCTGATGTGTAGTAGCCATTGTCATTGTCTGAGATATCAGGCACCTCAGTTCTGGTAAGCATGGCCTTAGCAACTTCTCTGGAGGCTTTCTTTTCAAACACTCTCTTCAAGCGCTCCCTTTCCTCCTTGGAAACTAAATGGCACTCGTACTTGAGGTGATCTGGAGAGTTGCATTCAAAGCAACCTCTGGGAGGTCTGTCGCTGAACTTCAGGTCACTTAACTGTGAACCTTCCTTCTTGGACTTGGCTATCTCAAGAAGTCTAGTCAGCTTCCTCATTTGCTCTTCAAGCTCTTCAACTGAGATCTCTTCCTCCTTTTTTCTGGTAGGAAGGTGTTGGTGCTGACTTTGATGTGGACGTTTGTCCGAAAGATCTGTCAGCTTGGTAACATCTCCTTGTGGATGTGTGTTGACACTTCGCATAGCTTTATTTCTATTCACCTTTTGAATATCCCATTCGTGGACTTGAAGCTGGGCGAACACATCCTTGTTCGTCATCTGGGAGAGGTCCTTCTCCTTCAAGCTCGTGGCTTTGACGAACCAATCTTCCTTGGGCATCTTCATACTTATCCACACAATTTTGAAGCTTATTTTGCTTCATCTAAGTTGTTTCTTGACTAAGTGAGCCAAGAAATTCCCACATTTTTTTGGCGTTGTTGTGCTCTAAGGCTTCAATAACCAGTAGTGCTGGCAAAGATTGTAAGATGAGCTCCATGGCCACTGCATCCAGCTGAAAACAAACTTTATCGTCGTTTGTCCATTCTGCATAAGGCTTCTCCACTATCTCCTGACCTTTTTCTCCTCTGAGCTGAGTATTCACCTTAGTGATCTTTATTGGTCTAGTAGATAGCACCTCTGCCATTTCTGGATGGACATTCTTCAACATGATCAATGAGTATTTCTTCCATATCTCAAAATCTTCTAATGAGTACTTTGGAAGCTTTGTAATCTGAGTCATCTCTGTTTACCTAAGCTTAAACACTCAAAACAGAAACCTAGTGCAGAAAAACAGAACCAAGTGCAGAAAAATAGAGATCTGGTCCTAAGTGACTCAACACAACCATAGTCTGTAAGAACCTTGGCGCGTGATACCACTTGTTTGTCCCAAAATCAGAGTTCAAATTGTGCAGCGGAAGGTTTTGTGTAAGCAGCGGAAGTAAAATTCAACACATGCACTAGTTCGTTCGAATAAAGTATAGTCAGTTTTGTGTGTGGTCAGTTTAAGCTTAAGTCTCTGTTTAGTCTTAAGTCAATTTCATTGTGCATACTCTTCAATACTTGGACAAGTATTGAAGGTTTTAATAGTCAGTTTGTGAAACAGAAAAACAGAGCAAGTATAAAGAAAGCAGTATAGCAGCACACAGAGATTTATAGTGGTTTGGATTTCAATATCCTACATCCACTCTTCAGACCCAAGGTCTGGATAATTCAATAAGCAAATACAAGCCTCTTTACTATCTATACACAGTATGTGGCACTCGCGTAGGAACTCCTTGTAGACTCAGTCTTCAGGTTGAAGTGGGGACGCACCCCGCAGCCTCCTTCCTGGTGGGTGGATGTTTACTAATTCTTCCCTGAATGGTTGGATGTTTAAAGGTTCTTCCCAGAATTTAGATGGCTGGCATACGCTCGTGAGAATCAGAATCCCAGACTAGGAAACTGACTGCTATGAATATATCTCAGAAAGATTTATTCACCAAATGGAGCTTCAGCTTAAAGCTTCAGCTAGGTGAAGATAGCACGGTAGGTAACTTGAGTTGGAGACTCAAGTCTCGTTTAGAACACGAAAACTTAGAGAGAGTTTTAGTGGGAGAGATGACCTGAAAATGCCCTTTGTCTCTTTAGACTAGTAGATTTTGAATTCTGTTCAGGTAACCTGTTAAGGTTGAGAGGGCATGTCTTTATATAGAGGAGAACCTATGGCAATTTGAATTTCTATCTGTTAGACACATAAATCCAGACATTAGACTCATGGATTATATTGTCCAATCGTAGCCCATGCCTTAGATCTCTTTTTTGCTATGCCCTCTGTCAGTATACTATACACTAACTTTATGTCAGACTCCTTTGCAGCCCGAGGAACCCAATTTGGATAACCTCGTACTGACTTAGGCATTTACGAATGCCTGAGTCTGACTGAGGCTTCTTATACTGACTATTGAGAGTCAGTATAGCTTAGCCCTCATACTGACTTTCCACGGTCAGTATGGTAAATCCTCATACTGACTTTCCATAGTCAGTATGGGAAATGCCTTCATACTGATTTCTCCAGTTCAGTATGGAAATTCCTTAAACTGACTTCTCCTTAGTCAGTTTGGGAAAACCCTCATACCGACTTCTCCTTGTCAGTATGGATAGACCTAAAACTGAGTGCTCTAACTCAGTTTTTGGTTAAGGCTAGGCGTGATGATAGTCAGTTCTCGAGCATTCTCTATTGCTCGATCTTCAGCCTAAGTTCTATTACAATTCTATCGATCTTATACAAGGATTACAGTTTAGAACTCTAGAAATTGGAAAAACTGACTAAGATGGCTTACATTCTTTGACCACCAAGGAAAGATTTCTCTAAAAAAAATCTTAACAAGGTATATATGAACGACCAAATCTCGATGACTCTACGAGAGCCGAGATTAGTGCACTTGGTGCCAGACCTGGTGAGAGAAAGGTCTCACTAAATAGGTCGGACACCGTGGTCATGGAAGTAGGCCTGCTTCCTGATCACACCCTTTAAATAGATAGTGAATGTATGGGTTGAGTTAAACTGCGCAGTTATGATTAAATATTTTGTAACATATGAGTTCTTATTAAAGTAAAAGCTCATGTGTTGTTGTGTGAGTTGGCATGTCAGTCTTATATATGTATGATTTGGCAATGTGTTCACTGAGTGCAATGTACTCAACCCTGCATATATGTCTAAATGTGCAGGTTGAGCAGTGAAGAAGAATGGTGGTGTGTTAAGCAATCTTTTGCACTTGAATCATATGGGGATACCCAGGGGTACATATCTTTATATATGTATTCCAACCACGCTAGATTCGTTGCATCACTTTGAGCCACAATCTCGATTGTTATTGTCCATTCCTGATTGCCATGCTTTGGTTATTCGGTCAGGGCGTGACAAAGTGGTATCAGAGCAGTTCATTTGTTCTGATAATCGGACTTTTCTCGTTTCAGATGTCTAATATCGTTTTGTCCTTAAAACTTTTAAAGATTGATCTCCGTACCACATTCTATCACGTTCAACTAGGCGAGGTGATTTTTCTAAATTTTCTACAAAGATTTAATTTCGAGAATAAAATATTTTTTTCCAAAGAAGAGTGACATGTCTTGAAAATGTGAACTTGCCAAATAATAACAATAATATTAAATTGATAAAACCAGATACATAGGAATATGGGTAAACAGTAATAAATTAAGAGTGGTGCACCTTGAGAAGATGTTTAAAAACATGATGATATGTGCTAATGAAATATTTTTGCCGGATGCTCGAGAATATACTAATGAGTTGTTACATATCAAGTGTGATATACAATCGTGAAAAACACATGATTATTGATAATCATATGACATTTTCTGCTGAACATAGAATTTCTATGTGAAAGCATGTCAGCTTTTACGAGAACATAGATGGATGGTGAAATTAAGCTTTGTTAGTTCCTGGTTGGAACTCCTACTGGATACACATAATATATATTATGCTTAAAAACAAAGAATTGATAATTTCTTAGCTTCTCACGAGGAATGTAAGTATATGATTATGATAGTCTCGACGATGAAAGTGGGATACTGGGAACTATTTTGCAACGTGCCCAAGGAGACTATATATTAGAAATGATATGAAAGATAGTTTTCATGAATGAAAAAAGAACATAATAAATAAATAAAATGAAAGATCATGAAATAATGATGACTAATACCTATAAGCGTTACGTACGGCTTGCAAAGATCATGCTTACGAATGCAATGGATGTGCCATGTTGTATTATAACTACATATAGCGATATGTATGAAAAACTTAAACTATCGATGAAAGATAGGATTTGATATGAAACCTTACTAGTTGGACTTTGCACTTGAGAAAAGACAGACGTGTATATGTACTGATTGGATTGATAATAGATATGATGCATTGATAAGAAATAAGCAACAACAGGCAGCACTTTGTAGACTAACAGTTCCCTCTTTTCTCACTCCATCGCTCTCTCTTCATAATTCAGATTTTGTTCTTTTCATACACCATAAGTTATTTTCACTTTTCATCTTCATCACATCACTCTTGTCGTTGTTTCCCCGTTGGTTTATGCTTGTTGATTCTATCATGCATTTCACCATTGATGATTTTTTAACGTGTTTAATAGAGTAGTATTGACGGGTTTCTAGTTATATTTTAGCAGTGGATTGCGGCAGCTTCAACCCGGTTTTGAATAGTGCACAGAGTAAGCAATTTTTTTTGGAGTTTTCTTGGATGAGTGCAATTTCCATAATGACATTGACGAAGTGATACCGGCCACCGAGTGTAATATTTTTGTTTTTTCTTATGATTTTCATCTTTTTCTATAAATATATTGAAGATAATGTTTTGGTCATTTGCATTTCACAGATCGGATTTAAATTTTCTTTGGTGAAGAAAGTGAAAAAATATGTTGTCAACTTCTTCTGAGTTAAATATAAATAGAGAGAAAAGGAGGAAGAAATATAAAAGCATAGCAACGGTGATGATTGAAGTCTGAAAGGCGGAAGTTCCTGTGGAGTCCAGTATTGTTGTAAAGGCAAAGGTGATTGGTCGTGATTACAAGTCTTTTTACATAAAAGGTGGGTAGACTGATTACATTCTTAGAGATTTAATTGACATATTAGGCTTTTATGTTTTTGCATGGGCATGTAGATAAATCACGATCGTAATAATATTTGCATAATAACGAGATGAACGCTTGATTTTTTATGTAATTATATATCATAGAATAATCGAATGAGGATTTATTAGAACCTTCAATAGCATTTATGGGAACATGTGTTAATACTAATGAAAGAAAATATTATCACACATTTTTGTGTAAGCATATCTACTATATATTTATAGAAGATCTTACTAAGTAAAAGATGCACTTGAGGATAAAATTTGGAATGATCAATTAGGCAAGAGCCTACGATTATACCTTGTCATGAAGTAGAGTACAAACCCTTATGACAAGATAAATATTAAGAATCGGTGTTGTGGGGACAACAATAGTGGCATTTATTCTTAATGAGTGATGTAGTGACTACTTCATTCCTCATGCATCGATGTATCATACGAATATTCATATAACAGTTGTGTATAGAAGTTAATATGAACGATAGAAGTGGC
>JAPKLW010005261.1:0-21793 GCA_026898455.1 Plectranthus barbatus
AGCTACAAAAAAATCAAGAATTCAAGTTGAACGAAGATATTACACCTTTGAGGAAGCCTTCAACAAAAGATTCAGCCATATCCACATCACATGTATAAATAAATAAGAGAATTATGGTAAATAAATCTTCAACTTCTTATGCACATACCTTCTCAGCTGTGTAAAACCCTGCTGGCCCACTACCAACAACGCCAATGCGCAAAGGAGACAAAGAGGTTGTTGAAAAGCTTCTCGAAATCCAACTGATTTTCCCAAAACTCTTCATTTTTAAGGATTAAAAAGATTCGGATGGATGCTCAAACTCGAGTTTGTTTCTGAATACACAAATTTTTCAAGAAAATGAAGGGAAAATTTCCTTTCACGCTCGTAGCTTGAAATAAAAACCAGTCTGTGACAATATTTCTTAACCGGATTACTCTATCAAAACTCATTTCTCGTACGTGATGCATAGTCGTAGGACATGATAACACAGAATTAACCATATATATCAAAAATGCACTATCCCCCTCCTACACCTAATGGAAGATTGGGCACATTCAGAATTGTAAAAAACAACACATGAACGGTGTTTAGGTTGCATATACAACAAATCAGCAACTAGTGGGCCTTGATTAACCCAAGCAGCAGAAGAAAATGATGTCATTGCCTACATTTTATAAAAATTCATTTTCAAAACCAAATGACATTTTTATTGTTCATTTTGAAACTAAATTATAAATGCCATCACAAATCAGGGAGCCAATCAGGCAGGCAGGCACCTGCAAACATTGATTGTGATAACCAGGCATAAAATACATTCTTTGAACTACAACTCTCTTTAAATTATCAAAATACAAATTTTAAAACCAAAAAAAATCATGTACATTATAAAACTGGCATCTTAGAGAATAAAAATTTTAATCAGCAAACACAACACCACTGAAACAATCTAGAGAAGTTGATGTGAAATGACAAACGAGAATAGATAGATAATATACTGCAAATCCACTATTTATGAATTCACGATGTCATTCGCATTTGCCAACAAATTCATTAGCAAAATAAAATCTAATTAACCAAAGATTGTCATTCGCATTTGCCAACAAATTCTTAACGAAAATAACATTCGCATTTGCCAACAAATTCATCATCAAAATAAAATCTAATAAACCAAAGATTGTGAGGGCTGCAGAAAACTTACACGAAATGGTGGGGAAGGCGGAGAATTGCCGAGGGAGAGGCTGGTTGCTGTGAATTCGGGAGGCCGGATGGTAGCGGCGTGCGCGGCGGCGGCGACGGCAGCAAGGCGGAGAGAAAGGGGATCGGTGCAGCGCGGCGCAGGGAGGGTGGTCGACGGCGGTGCAGCGCGGCGCAGGGGCGGTGGTCGACGGCAGGGGGCTGGTGGAGGGAGACGACGGCGGCGCAGTGCAGCGGACGGCAGGGGGTGGTGGTCGACAGCGTACGAGCGACGGCAGTGGGCGGTGGTCGACGGGGGATTGATGGGCTGTGCGTGCGTCGAAGGGTGGAGGTGCACGGTAGGTTTTTGTGTGGGTAGGAGGTATATGATTTTATTTTTTTTTTTAATTTATAAAATAAAACCGTAAATAGGGGTGTTTCAGTTTGGTCGGTTTGAAAATAAAATCTCGGTGAAACTAATAGGTACAGTTTAAAAATTTTTCAAACCAAATACGTTAAATAATTTATTGAAACCAAACCATCCGGCCGATTTGACGGTTTGAAACGAAATATATTTCAACTTTCAATAATATACTATAATTTATTAAAAACTAGGGTCTAAATGCAAATTTAGTTGATTTCCATTATTTATTATTATTTATTTTAATATAATTTTAATTTTTAAAATCTTATATTTATAATTTAATATAAAACCAAAAGAAACACATGCATCAACTGTATTAAAATTTTAATCTTGAAATTCAAATGTAAAATTGAAAGAGACATGTAAAATTATATTAACAAATTATATCAACTATTGATTTATCAAGATCTAATGGATCAGATTCATTCTTTTTTCTTACTAGAGGATTTTTTTTTACATGATCCCTTCTCTCTCTCTCTCGGGAGCGGATCATGTGAGAAAAAATCCCCAGTAAGAAAAAAGAATGAATTTGATCCATTAGATCTCAGTAAATCAATGGTTGATATACAATCAAGCAACAACTAAAACACAATCAAGCAATTGCTCGATTGTTTTTTAGTTGTTACTTGATTGCATATCAACCATTGATTTATTTAGATCTAATGGATAAGAGTCATTCTTTTTTCTTACGGGAGGATTTTTTTTACATGATCCCTTCTCTCTCTATATATATATATACACACACATATAAATATGACCGGTTCGGCCCACACGATTGGTTTGAACCACCAAACTGTCACCAAACCAAATTTGACCGATTTCAAAATTTTCAAACCACTAGTTTGAAAATTAAATTTTCAAACCGGCTAAGTTTTATTTTATTAATTAAAATTTTTGAATTATTTTTTTTTAATTTCAGATGCTAAAAATATAAATACTATTTACGGTTTATATATTTTTTTAAAGTTTTAATAATTAAAATTTTTGATTTATTTTTTTTATTTTCTATATTACAACCGTAAATACTATTTACGGTTTATTGGCTTTTTTTAAATTTCAATAATTAAAATTTTTGATTTATTTTTTTTTAATTTCCGATATTAAAACCTTAAATACTATTTACGGTTTATAGTTTTTTTTTAATTTCAATAATTAGAATTTTTGATTAATTTTTTTTAATTTCTGATATTCAAACTGTAATTACTATTTACGGTTTATATATTTTTTTTAATTTCAATAATATTACGATTATAATTAAATTTTTTATTTATTTTTTTATTAATACCGTGAACATTATTTATGGTTTTGAATTTTTTTTTATATTCAGTTTTCTTAAAACTGTAAATATTAATTATGGTTTTGTATTTTTTTTTATAGTCAGCTTGATTACTTAAACTTAATTAATTTTAAAATTTGATAATTATAGAAATTGTGAAGAGTGTTTACGGCTAGGTCAATTTTTTCCATAACCCTAGATTTTTCAATTTGTGTGTCCACAAATTTGGGTTTGGGGTCATAAAAATAAATAACCCATATTGATCCGGAAAAAAAATAGAATATTAAAAATAAAAAACCTACAATGATTACAAAGATTTCCCCAGAAAGAGAAAGATTCATGCGTGAAAGCATGGATCTAGATGGAACTCCAACACAATGAAAGTGCTCTTCAGATGCTCACTTAAATATATGTTGCATGTTGGATCTTCTTTGTAAATTTACAGTTTTTTTTTTTTCCTTCTCATTCCTTGTACTTATCACAAATTTGATTTAAGTAGAGGTAATTTAGATTTTTCCATACTAAAAATTACTAAACTATATGTTTCCCATAATAAAATAGGTGTTAGTCCCAAAATTAGTGTAATATAATGTGCAGCGGAAGTAAGTTATCGAAAAATAAATTTAGGCTCAGAAATGATTAAATAAGTTTCAGATATACGTTTCAATACTTAGACAAATATTAAAGGTTTCAAAGTAAGTTTGAGAAACTTTAATGCAAAAATTTAAATAAAGCAAGTAAAGAATACAGGATATTTATAGTGGTTCGGACTTAAAATCCTACGTCCACTCTTCCGAACTTAAGCCTTCTTGCGATCTATGGACAGCTCGTCGGAAGCCTTGGTCCTTCGGTCTGCTATCGTCACTCATATAGAAACTCCTTGTAAGCTGACTCAGTCTTCAGGTTGAAGTGAGGACGCACCCCGCAACCTTCTTCCTGGTTGGTTAGATTTTCCCATTCTTCCCAGAACTCAGTCAGTTGGTAGGCGCTTGATAATTAATATCTCAGAGTAGGATATTGATTGTTGTGAATATAACTTAGAAAGGTATATTCATCAAAGATGAAAGTTTCAGCTTTAAGCTTTAGCCTTGTGCTTTGAATCATTAGCACGGAAAGAATAACTTGAGTTAGAACTCAAGTCTCGTGATAGAACTCATGGAAATTCAGAGAATGTTTGAGTGGAAAGTTTGACAGAGTTTCAGCGTAGCTTTTTAGAGGATTCAGATGCTTTCTTCGTTTGAGACGGTGGGCTATTTGTAGTCTTCAAGGGGACAATTTGAATTTCTCTGCGACCTGCTTTGTGCTTTTGGCAGTGTGCTTTCCACCTACTCTTGTCAAACTAAGTTTCAGTCCGAGGAATCTAAGTATGAGACATCCTCGTACTGACTTTTTGACTTAGCATTGAAACGCCTTTAAATCTGACTTCGAACACTTGTGTATCACGTGTTTTAAACCTCTATACTGACATTCTAAAGTCAGTATAGGCCTTCTCCATACTGACATACCAAAGTCAGTATGGACATCTGCCATATTTGGTGAAACTCAGTTTCACTTTCCAAAACTTAGTTTCCAGAAAACTAAGTTTCTGGTCTTACTAAATTTTAAGCACGAACGCTTGTTCTTCATATTACGAGCTCAGTTTCTGATCTTCGCTTGGTCTTCAGCATGTAAGTTTATATTCTATTACAACTTGAACAATCATATACAAGGATTACTCATAATAACTCTAGAAGCTTAGTACTAAATAAGTTTTGACATATCAAAATATCGAATTAAGAGGTGAAAATTGAATCTCAGTTCCTAACAATGGGGGAAGATATATTATGTTTTAACAAATTAAGGAGTTTTATTCCACTCCTTTTTTTTCTATTGCAGGTATTATATCCAAAAATTTACTTATATCCCGAATATTTGTACTCTATTTCTCATTATGTTATTCTGCCGTTAAGTAGCACATGATATTAATGTAACGCTAACTCACATTCACGACTATCGTCAATGATATAGCAATTTTTATTTTAAAATTTTTTTTAATGTATTCTAATTTGATAATTAATGTGTTTTTTATTTTTTACTTGCGTTTTATAAGTACTATTTTTTTAATAATGGTCTATTTTTTAAATAATATTTTTTAAAATAATATAAAATAAAATATTATTAAAAATATTATTTAAATAAAAAATATCACATCATTATTATATGACATCAATACAACACTAAATTAAAATTTTGTGGCACTTAATAGTTGAGTCAATAATAGAAAGAATCAAACTATAGGATATAACTCTATAAAAACTAGGATAAAATTTTCTAATTTATTGAACATAGAATTTATTTTCCTATTATACAAAATAAAATAACAAAAGATTTCTTAAAATTGATGTAGTGCCGTACGGCATATTATTACCATGCCTTGACTTAATAATTGCATCGTCGGCAATGTCTACTGTCGACAGAAGTATATAGAAAATTGATTTTTCTTAAAAATTTAGTTGATTTATACATTAGCAATTTTTGACACGATACGATAAATCGACATGATTTCGGTAATTTGTGATACGATACGATAACTCAACACGATTTCGCACGATAATAATAGATTAGTGTTGATTATTGATTCGTGTCATTATCGTGTCAACCCAATAAGAACACGAAATTTTTGTATCATATTTGTATTATCTGATAGCGTATTGTATTTCGTGTTGTGTTCGTATTATCCGATACATGTCGTATTCGTGTCATGTTATCCACTAAGAAATTAATAAATATTATTATTATTTTTATTTTTTTTACTATCTTATCATTTATCAACCTAATTTAACACTTTTCACAGGTCAATAAAGTATTCGTGTCGTGTTCGTGTCAATATATGTTAGTAGATCACCCCTTAACAGGTCAATATCATGTTCGTATCATGTCTGTGACGTGTTCATGTTTGAGGCTTAATGGATCGTGTCGTGTTCATATGGAACATATCCTTAACAGATTACCTTGGTATTGAACTTTAATGAGTTGTGTCATTATCATGTTGATACGATAATGACCCGATACACACGAATTGTTCACCCTACATTCATTCACAAGAATACAGGATCAAAGTTATATGCAATAAAAGAAAACATTAGTATCAAGTACTCCCTTTGTCCCGTTGAAGTAGTCTCACTTCCCATTTTTGTTTGTCCCATAAATTAGTTCCACTTTCCTAAAATGACAAATTTTTTTTACACTCACCAATAAAATATTAATTCAACTACACTCACAACTCTTAATCTCCGTGCCGAAAAGAAAAGGGACTACTTATAAGGGACGGAGGGAGTATAATATAATCGAATGGATTTAACTATTAATTTGATTCATTTATTATATATTCGAACTTTAAACTTTATTTATCGACACTTTGAAGTTTAATAATTTAGTTAAACTTAAACAAATTTTTAAAATTAGGTTTATGTTTCCATATCAAATATTTTCTTTTAAAAATATATTCTATATCATTCCCAACAAATAGCACATGCATTCAGATTCAATTAACGAAGGGATTAATTTTTTTATATTGATAATTAATGTGTAATTAGATTTGCACCCGCGCGATGCACCAATTAAATGTATGATGTCTTGATAAGTTATATGTTGTCCATCTTATGTAAGCAACTCGTGAGCGCCAAAATATTATGTATTCTAATTGAGTGAATGAACTATATGGTTGAACTTATTTTTTTATAATTTTAATTTATTATATTTTATATTAATTTTATAAGTTCTATCATAGGATTTATCCACTCAATTAAGATATAAAATATTCTTGGTGCTCACGGGTTGCTCACATAAGGTGGGCTGTCATTTTCCATGATGACTTATCTACTAATATATGAAATGAGAATAATCTCAAAAATAAATTATTCCCACCTAATTGTTTTCTATTTAATAGATTGTTGTTTTTTATGGAAAGAGATAAAAATGATATTATTTAGCACATCATATTTTCACGTCAATGTTGGAAGTTAAAATTTAGGAATAATTATTTTGAGGGTGGTTATAGTTTGAATCCATTAAAAAAAATATAATTTATATATATATATAAATCGAAATAAGAACGCTTATTTAAATTACATGGGAATAATTAAGTCCATATTATATGTATATTTTTTCCGCCTCAATTTTATTAATTTAGGAACAATACGCATGGATGATTCAATTTTCAATCATAAAAATAATATTTTTTAAAAAATAAATCTAAAAGTTATCTAATAAAATAGTGTAATTTGACTGACGTAGGAATGAAGCTCATACTATAATGCGAAACGTGGAAATATAAGTTATATATCTTTAATGGGATAATATTTAAATAAATTATTTTGATATACTTCATTTATTCTTTTATGAAGTTTATATATTTAGTTTGACTTATAATATAGAAAATAAATAATATAATATATTAAATATAATATTGATGAATACAAATTAAACATAATAAATTGTATTTTATTTACAAAAATAGTTTTTAATCCTCTATTTATTTGTGCTAAAATTGTGTTGTAGCATAATTGGTAATTATCCACTGCGTTTGTTAATTCATTTGATATGTAACTGCTAAATAATTTTGTTATATATTTCAATCAAATAAAAATCAGATTTGAGTATTATTAGTTAAATCTGGATAGCTTTTTTTTTTTTTTTTACATATATTGTACTGAGCATAATTAATGGGTGTTTATTGGATCCCCACGTTTAAATTTTAAAATGTAGGTTTTGTGCATGTTTAACTTTTTAAGAAAAGAATAATTATATATTTATTTTTATTAAAATAAGATATGCATTTAAATAAAATATTTTTGGTTTAAATAATTTTGTTATATTTTTCAATCAAAAGAAATTTCAATGTAAATATAGTTCTAAGAATTGAGTTTTATTATTTAAAATTTTAAAAATATTTTTAGTTTTACTAAAATTGAGCTTAGCATATTACTGGGTGGTTATTGGTTGCCATGTTTAAATTTGAAAAGGTCATATTTCGTGAACATTTTGATTTTTTAAGAAAAAAAATTATTTTGCATTTTTTATTAATATAAGATTTGCATGTGGATGCAATACGTTTTGGCTCAATAATTTTATTATTTCTTAATCAATAAATATCTCATTGAAAATATAATTATGATAATTGAGTTTTATTATTAATTAAATCTTGAAAACCATTATTTATTTTACTAAAATTGTGCTAAGAATAATTAATGGGTGGTTATTGGATCCCATGTTTACATTTGAAAACTGTCGATTTATTTTTTGTGAATTTTTTTTTGCTTTACATATTTAATTTTAATTTATATAAAATTTGCATGTAAATAAAATGCTTTTGGCGGGAATAATTAAATTACTCACTTCTTTACTTTAATATAATTATTAGATTCACACCTGTGCGTTGCACGGTTAAATTTTATATATTAAGAATTTTATTTTTTAATAGATATTATTTATTTAAATTTTATTATATCCTAATGTTTCAATTGTATATTAATCATATGATTTATTGGACACAAACAAAACACTTTAATCACTTACGTCCCAATAAGGAACACATTTAAAATTCTATGTAGCTATAAATATAAACTTAAATTTGTACTTAGTCATCTAATTACTTTTATTTAATATAAAATTAAGTAAACTTAGTTTTTTTTAAAAGTTTACAATCTCCGTCCCCCTAACGAATATGTTAAGACAAATCATTTAATTTTCTTAAAAAAAATTGATTCAAAGAAGTAAAAGTAGTTTTAAATATTAATAAATAAAAGTGCATAACTAAAAGAGAATATACACATTCTAATAAATACAATATTATAGCTCATGTCATGGATGCATAAGAAAGCAATGTGAAACTATATTTCAAATAGACTGAAAATAGATATCAAATAATAAATTATCCAAATATTTTGTAGTTATGATTCGCTAAAGTCTTCTAAAAAAAATATTTCGCTTAATGTCATGCATATTCTTCAAATTTATAAATATAAAAGTTCATGGACTACTATATACTCCCTCCGTCCTTTGGCATTAGTCCTATATTTCTTTTTCGTCTGTCCCGATTTATTAGTCTCATTTCCTAAAATGGAAAAAAATATCCTCACACTAATATAATATTAATTCCACTATACTCACAAACATTGGTAACTGTGCCAAAAGCAAATGAGACTAATACCAAGGGACGGAGGGAGTAATAAATATCATGGTAAAAGTCATAATATTGAGAATAATATTATTTAAATTCATAAACTAACATATCCTCAAACTAAATGAAGATAATAATATAATGTGTAGTTCTCAGTTTTATAAAAATAAAATGTTAAAGTTTATGATTTGGAAAACTATAACATAGGTAACTCTTAAGTCTTTATTTTATTTGAAATTTTATTACAATACAATATTATCTACTAACATCTTAAAACAAAATAATTGCATGTATTTACAGTCTCCATCACCCGAAACCCGACGAATTTGTCTGTTACACATCCCTAGAAGTAAGGTCTAGCATCTAAACCACTTTAATATCTTGTGTTCTTTACTTTCAGTTTATTATTCCTTCTTGTTTTTTTAAAACCCAACAACTTATCAAGTTGTTGGAGTATATTCGAAATATGTTAATGATTTAACTTATCATTTATGGCAAAAACTTGCGTTAGGCAGACCTAAACGGTTTAGGCTTGTTTTATCCTACCCAAATGGGTTCACCCATCCCAAATAGGGTTATATTATATGGGTTTGGGCTTGGGTTAATGGATAAAACCCGCCTAAATCGTTTAGGCCTGCCTAACCGAAGACCTTCCCATCATTTATTATATCTTCAAAATAACAAACTAATAGAATATTCGTCAGTTTGGCCCTATTCACACTTAAGACTTTCGCTAGGTATATAGCATATTCTGATTTTTGGGATAAATAATGTGTAAATTCTAAAATTTGATATAATAATTATTTTTATTAAAAAAACGATAGAAACCAGTAACATAAAAAAAAAAATCAAATGATATTCCAGTTCGTTTTTAGATTGGTTTCATTTTATAAAATCTCAAATTCTTTATTTTGTTCTTTTACAACCTAAAACTGAATCGCTTAACTGAATATTTGCACGAGTTTTTCTTCATTAATCTTATATTAAGAATGTATTGAATTATTTAAATTTTCCTATTGTATGAACTTTTTGATATTATAAATAAATATCTAAAAACATTTTCTGTACTGAATCTAATGTAAACAAAATAATCACAAACTAAAAGAAAACAAAAATAAATTAATAGCAAAGTAATGATTTCGTTCACTAAATTCAAATTGATTGCTTGTAAATTGCACCATATTTAGGCGTTGATAGAAGCCAGCACGTAGCCTCGGTTACAGCAATACCCGACTGTGACCGAATCTCCTCGACAATAGTAATCGCCTGCTTCCACTTCCTTTTTTTTTTTTTTTAATAGGATATTATATATATATATATATTAATATTAAATTAATATTAAAATGATTTCAAATGTATTTCAATTCAACGAAAGTATTAAACGTCTTTTGATGTATCTTTTTAGTGTTTAGAGTTTCCATATCGTTCCACTTCCACCATAACATCGTGCAACTCAACTCAAATGGTTCTCTCTCTCTCTCTCTCATCATTTCACTGTGACATGCACATGGTATGGTATCTAACATGGAGAATTTTTGCAGGAAAACAATTGCAGCTGCGAGCGACAGAGAGATCTCTCGCTGGGGCTATGGGGGCATAACCCGCATAGCCCGGAGTCGGGAACCAAATTCGTTTTCAAACCAAAATACGGCATCAAACAGATCATAATACGGCACCAGGATATCATTGATTCCATAACTTTTCAAGGCGCCATTGACGGTGAAACCTCCGGCAAGATCGGCGGAGACGGTGGAAATACAACAATCAAGGTCAGCAGCTGCTTCCACTGTCGTATCCATCCCATAATACAACTTTGGTTTTTAATATTTTGACTGCATATATTTTCCCCTGCAGATAGACATCGATTTTCCTTCCGAATATCTAATTGGCTTCAGCGGGACCCACGGCCAGTTCTGGTTCTGCGGGGATGTCATTCGCTCGCTCAGATTCCGAACCAACAGAGCTCTCTACGGGCCTTTCGGTGGTGAAGGCGGCACCGCGTTTTCGATCTACCCTGAAGGTTGCGTGATCACCGGATTTCAAGGCCGCAGCGGCCAGTTTCTGAACGCCATTGGAGTTTTTCTGGCGCCGGTTTCCGAGCTCTACTCCGCCCAGGTCGAGAGGAGGCGGGATTCGGAAATTGGCTCATTTGGGCGGCTGACTCCCATTCTTCCGCCGCCGCGCAGTGCAGGGCCGTGGGGTGGCAACGGCGGCCGCGACTGGGACGATGGGTGTTTCTCAGCCGTCAAAGGGGTCCATGTTCGTGTCTCCAGTGACACCGGTGTGGTCTGCGGCGTCCGTTTCATCTACGAGAAGAGAGATGGTTCTGAGTTTGTGTCGCCATTGCATGGGGCTTCCTTTTCTGTATCTTCTCATCGAAAAACAGTAAGCGTAGGCGTAATTCATGTTTAATCTCTCAAATGCGAAGAAAATTAATCGAATGAATTTGCAGATATTGGTCGGTGAGAAAGGCGAGTTCTTGATAGGCATTGAAGGGTTTTATGGAGGGTTGGAGGGTGTGGGTGTCAACATTGTGAGATCTTTGACATTCGTCACAAACAAGGGCAAGTACGGCCCACTGGGTGAAGAGACCGGCACACACTTCACCGCCGTTGATTGTGGTCGGAAGGTGGTGGGGTTCCATGGAAGAAGTGGTGCCCATCTCGACGCCATTGGTCTTCACACCGAGTATTTCTGATTTCAATCTGTATTTTCCCCGTATTGTTATCGTTTCCAGAATAACCCTAAACAAGATTTTGGTGATTGGTTTTGTTTGTTCTTTTTTAAAAGGAGATAATCAAATTTCCAAAATATGGTTAATTACAACTTACAAATTTTGACAAGAGTTTTTAATTTTGCAATTAATAGTATTGCACGCATAGCGCACCCAAATGAGAATTTTAATTATTTATATTGTAATATTAAATTTGACATTTTATTTATATAATATATATGTCATATTATATTTATATATATTATTTTAATTAATTTTTAATTTTATCTTATAAACCTAAATGCGAATTTTAAGGCTTTACTGAAAATATGTAATGAAATAATTGTTGTTTTTCTCATTCAAAATTGATAAGCAAATGCAATGACAACTTATTATTCAGAATACAATTCCTTTAATAAATATATACATTTTTACTTCAATCTCGAAAATGGTTGTTTATTTTGTTAAGGAGAGAGAGGCAAATATTTTTTTGTTCTAAATCATTTCATAGTTTTCTTTCTTTTATTGTAGGTTGAAGGGGAAATATGTATTGTAAATTTGCTCAATAATTTTATATTTTGTGAAAAAATATCTTCCAGAATAATATGCAAAAATATTGGTTGTCAAGAAAAATTTGAAGAATTAAATTTAATAGATGTTTTGAATGTATTTGGTCAATTAATTTTGGAATATTATTTGACAAAATAATTATAATCTCCTAACTATTATTTTAATTGGCAGTTTTAAAATTGATGAATGTATTTAGTAAAAAATATTAAAATTTGAGTCAATTTTCATATATTTTAGCTATTTATAAATATTAAATACATGAAATTGAAAGTAAAATATTGATCTATGTAATTTAGGTTATAAAGTTTTTATTTAAATTTCATACTATATTTTTTTGGATAATCTTCTCCTAAATTTGTGATATTTTATATTTTATTATGTTATACTTATGTATTTAATAAATATATTAAACTAAACCAAATAATTTCAAATATTTCATAACGTTTCTCATCAACATTCTTAGAACATGAAATTCAAACCATTTAAATTCAATCCCCTCAATATTCAATAAAGTTTTATTGTGGTAGTGCTATAATCCGTTTTTTTGTGATAAATTATTCAAAATCTAATTAACACATTTTAAAATTGTTATTAATACGAAAAAATATTAATGTATTTTATAATTGATATATTTTTATTCTATTTGTTGTATTGTTTGGGTAAATATAACTGAGAACAATAATGTAGTCAAATATGTAAAGTGCAATCAAACAATAATACAATAGAAGGAAAAAAAAATCACTTGAGGGACAAATAATTGGTATCTCATTATCAATTATTTTGAGAGAACATCAACAACAGAGATGTTATATATATAGTTAGATTATTGAAAATGTACAATAAATGAATTGATTCCTCAGGGCCTCATTTTTTATACAAAATGCTATCCAATAATAGTTAAAATTTTGCAAACGGCTCATCAGCAACATGTTGGCCATGATTGCAGCAGGTTTAAGAAATATGAAATGACTAAAAAGAATATTCTCTAGAAAGGCAGTGAGCTCGGTAAGCATATTTTAACAGATCACGTCATATGTGATGGTGGCCCGGGGGCTCAAGAGGTAATCATGTACGCGGACAACTTAAGTTCTTCATCGGCCAGGCGAGGAATGGGATCAAGAGCTTCAGAAGCTCACTATGAACATCGTCCATATCTCTGGGGAACTTCATATTCATGGTTATGAACACATTGACAGATTCAACTTCTTCATCGAAAAGTTGAAAGGGACTCAATATATTTCTTTGTTTGCTTAGTTTGTACTAAGTGATACAAAACTCATCGTCACTCTCAATTTTTCAATCACTATAAATTAAACACGAAATTAACCTATTTCAACATATAAATAACATCACGCACACAACAAAGTTGATGATAACTATGAAATTTCTATGAAATATAACATGCAAATGGAAATTTTAAAATAAAGGTAATGCATAAACAAAATAATAGTGAATTGTTCAACTAAAACTTCATTTATATATAATTATTTTTTTATAAAAAAGGAAATGATTTTGTGTATCCCAATTATACAATTTTTATATATGTTTTGTGCATGCCTAAAAATCCTGTTATTAGTATGCCTAATGATAAACTTCCTTAAATTTATGAATGTTCATTTGTTCATGGGAAATAATAATTCTCACATGGCCTAATTTTCTCATAATCAATATTTAAGAAATAATAGATAAACGTGTACACCTAATTCCCCTATAATTTAGGATTGTGATTTAGGAATATAACTGATTTATGCATATTCCATAATATACGTATCTTAAAAATTTTAGAATAAAATTGTATAGAATCTATAAGATCTAATTTGATACATATTTACATATTCTAGAAAATTGATTGTAATTAATCTATATATTACATGGAAACAATAATTAAGGAAAAGTCATTCTAATTGATTTTTCATATCCAAAATATATGTATTTTAAAGATTTTAAAGTATAACCATGAATTATTTCGAAAACTCAATTTAAAACATATTTTCCTAATTTTAAAAATTGATGCATGTTATAAGGAAACAATAATTAAAGTAAAATCAATCTTATTAATTTCTATTTAATTTATACATATTTTCCTAAATATATAAATTAATTCTAGAGAAATAATAATTATGGAAAATCAATCTAATTGAGTTATATATATTTCCCTAAAATATACATATAAAAATAGTACATATTTCCTATCTTGGAAAATTGATTGTAATGCAATGCATATCATTGTAAACTAATTATAGAATGTTTTAAACAATAATTTATGAATAACTAATCAATTGAATATTTCAATGAATTGCTTCCGGTTTATAGATATAGATAAAGGTAGATATCGGTTAAAAAATCATAGTATATTAAATGGCCAACTAATTAACTATTAAATAAAAAACTATATCTACAATAATATTAAATATTCATAAATTATTATTAAATAAATTTATAGCAATTATAGATGCCATCCATTATAAATCCAATAATAAAAAAATATATCGTATATTAATTATGAAAAAAAACTCTCACTAACATACAAAATTATCAATCATAAATTAATTATAACTATATTTTTATTTATAGAATATTTGACTGATTAAATAATGAACTATATAGTTATTTAATTAATAATTAATGCAACTCAAACCTACGATAATATGTATCCGGCCTTACTTTAATATATATGTAAATATAGTTCTAAGAATTGAGTTTTATTATTTAAAATTTTAAAAATATTTTTAGTTTTACTAAAATTGAGCTTAGCATATTACTGGGTGGTTATTGGTTGCCATGTTTAAATTTGAAAAGGTCATATTTCGTGAACATTTTGATTTTTTAAGAAAAAAAAATATTTTGCATTTTTTATTAATATAAGATTTGCATGTGGATGCAATACTTTTAGGCTCAATAATTTTATTATTTCTTAATCAATAAATATCTCATTGAAAATATAATTATGATAAGAGAAAACTATCAATTTTATTACAAACTATTCAAGCTTTCTCAAATATCTTGCAAACTATGTATATTATCAAAAAATATTACAAACTATCAATTTTGTCTCAAATCTATGATGGGAGCAAATTTCCGGCAACGGGAAATTGACATGGCATGCCGGAAGACATCTAAGCACTTGTAAAATTACATGTCATCATATAGAATTTCTCAAATATATTACAAACTATTGTTATTTTCTCAATTATATATATATATATATATATATAGGGTTGCATTATATGGTTACCCATACCCCATATGTTATATGAGGCCAAATCCTGGCCTTTAGATCAACATTTGAACGCTCCAGATTGAACTAACAACTTAAAAAAATTCGCTACATTGTCTTGTGTTTTCTACTACATTATTTGGGTATAATAGTAATTTTCACACTCAGGGTTTAGTAATCACGTGAAGCATGAATCACATCCCTCAAATTTGTATTTTTCTCTCTCATCTAGAATTTTTATAAAACTTTAAATGATCACAACTCACTCAATTTAAATTATTTTTTCACATATTATATATCAAATTAAAGATAATTTAATTATCTTTCAAACGCAATCCCTATTGCATATGTTCCGAATAGGATAATCGCAATAAAACTAAACAATGTAATAGCTAAAGCCAAATGATGTAGCAAAATATAAAGAATAATGTAATGACATATTATATTTACCGAATTTCGACGTTGTTCGTATAAAAAATGGGAATAATCTTGATTTCACTGTTGTGGTTGCATTTTATAGATAAAAAAGAGTCTAAGTGGTACATTATGTGTCATTTGTGTATTACATTTTTCATGTATGTAACAACGATGCAAAAATGGATCACAACAAAAACATAACACAATGTATTTATAGATAAAATGAGGTCTTAGTGGTACATTAAGTGTCGCTCAAGCGGTACATTATGTGTCGCATGTGTATTACATTATCCATGTCTGTTTCTCTGCGGTTGCATGATAAAAAAAATAACATAATGCATTATACAAGTATAACATTATCGGAGTGGTACATTATTTGTCGCATGTATGGTACATTATTTGATGCATGTGTATTACATTATCCATATCTGTAATGCAAAAACGGACAATAAAAATAGATCACAACAAAAATATGACGCAATGCATTATATAGATAAAATGGGGCCTGAGTGTCAAATTATGTGATGCATGTGTATTACATTATTTATGTTTGTAACAACGGTGTAAAAATGAGCAACAAAAATGGATTGCAACTAAAACAAAACGCAATGCATTATATAGATAAAACATGGTCTGAGTGGTACATTATATGTCGCTTGAGTAGTACATTATTTGTCGTCTGTGTATTACATTATCCATGTCTGTAACAATTGTAAAGATAAAAAAACTGCTCAAAAATTTAAAAAAACTGCACACCGCTTACTTGTGTTCATGATTATAAGATAATTGAATTCACAATTTGCTTTGAAACTGTCGACGAACGAAGGCAGATTACAATCGACGATCGAAACCCAGAGACAATGATTCTCGGTATGCGAACCAGACCTACGTTGAAATACAATTCATAATTTCACCAAAATACCCAAAAAAATTACACAAATTTCACCAACACCGTATTGAAAAAAAAATATCTGCGTTGAGTTGTGAGAGGAGAGAGCACCACAGTAAAGATAAGAAAAAAAAAGAGAGAGAAGAAGAGGAGAGAGCGAAGAGAGAGAGTATGGAGAGGAGAGAGAGGGACGATAGAGAGTAGGAGAGGAGAGAGAGAGTATGGAGAGGAGAGAGAGGGACGATAGAGAGTCGGAGAGGAGAGAGAGTATGATTGAGGAAAGAAAAAAATAATATCATTATTTTACAATAATAACCTTCAATTAGATTAAAATGAAAATTAGTAATTTTAAAAATAAATAAATGAAGAAAATCTGGACCCTTAGATTTAGAAAATAAATGGTTGGGATTTGGCCTTATGTAACATATAAGAGGTGGGTAACATATGATCACAACTCTATATATATATATATATATATATATATATCAGAAAAATATGCTCAAACTATCATGTTTTAAGAAAATATATTTTTATATATTTTAAAGTTTTAAACAATTAAATAAATATATAATTGTACTTAAAATATTTAAATATTTTTTTTGAAAAATTAGAAAAAAAAATGGCAAAAAAATTGAAAACCTGCGCTCTCGTTAAGGGGGCGTTTGGTTTAACTGTCAGGAATCACTATGGGTATGGGTTTGATAGTAGAGGGAATGGGTATGAGTTTGATTTTTGGGAATTATTCCCAATTCTGATGTTTAGTTTACTAGATGAGTTTTGGAATCATTTTTCAATTTGGATGATTTATTTTTAAGTTTATAGGTTTATAATATAATTAAATTGTTATACAAATAATAATTAATTTAACAATAAAAAATAACAAAATAAAATCATATTAAAACAAATAAATAATCTATTTATCTTATTATTTGTTTTATAAAATATAAAATTAAGATAAAAAATAAATGATTGATTTCATAATAATAAAAATAATATTATAATAATATATTAAAAAGAATAATATAAAATTATAATAACATATAATACAATAAATAATATAATTATGAAAAACATTAAAAAAAGAAAAAAGAAAAAGTAAATAAATCATAAAATAATTATAAATAAAATGAAATAAAAATAAGAAATAAATGATTAATTTAATAATAAAAAATTAAGAAAATATAATCATATTAAAATAAATAAATAATATATTTATATTCTTATTTATTTTATAAAAATATAAAATTAAGATAAAAATAAATAATTAATATAATAATATTATTATATTAATATATTAAAAAGAATAATATATAATATTATAAAATAATATAATTATCAAAATATTTTAGATTAATATTATAAAAATAAATAAATAAGAAAATAATTATAAAATAATATGAAATAAATAATTTTGGTAATAATATATGGGAATGAAAATGAAAACCCACCATTTTGGAGGGTTTTGGTGATTCCCAAGTATTTGGGAATCATTCTCATATTTTCATTCCCATACCCTTTAACCAAACAGTGGGTTTCGGAATCATTTCATTCCCTCATTCCGAAACCCACCAACCAAACGCCCCCTAAATTATACTTAAAATTTTGAAATGGCCAAAGAAAAATAATAATTAAATATAATTTACATTTAAGTATAATTAAATAATAATTTCCCATTTCATTGCCATTAAATATTGCAAGTGAGTTCATTTCTTTATATTTTTATTTTATTAATTTATCAAAAAGGTATTTAAATATTTTAAGTATAATTGTATATTTATTTAAATGTTTAAAATATATAAAAATATATTTTCTTAAAAACTTGATAGTTTGAGCATTTATATATATATATATATATATATATATATATATATATATTAATAAGTTGTAATATAATAGAGAAAATAACAATAGTTTGAAATATATTTGAGAAATTTTATATATTGACGTATAATTTCATAAGTGCTGACGTGTCATCGGGCGTATTGCCGGAAATTTGGTCCCTTCATAGATTTGAGACAAAATTGATAGTTTGTAATATTTTTTGATAATATGCATAGTTTGTAATATATTTGAGAAAACTTGAATAATTTGTAATAAAATTGATAGTTTTCCCTTATGATAATTGAGTTTTATTATTAATTAAATCTTGAAAACCATTATTTATTTTACTAAAATTGTGCTAAGAATAATTAATGGGTGGTTATTGGATCCCATGTTTACATTTGAAAACTGTCGATTTATTTTTTGTGAATTTTTTTTGCTTTACATATTTAATTTTTATTTATATAAAATTTGCATGTAAATAAAATGCTTTTGGCGGGAATAATTAAATTACTCACTTCTTTACTTTAATATAATTACTAGATTCACACCCGTGCGTTGCACGGTTAAATTTTATATATTAAGAATTTTATTTTTTAATAGATATTATTTATTTAAATTTTATTATATCCTAATGTTTCAATTGTATATTAATCATATAATTTATTGGACACAAACAAAACACTTTAATCACTTACGTCCCAATAAGGAACACATTTAAAATTCTATGTAGCTATAAATATAAACTTAAATTTGTACTTAGTCATCTAATTACTTTTATTTAATATAAAATTAAGTAAAATTAGTTTTTTTAAAAGTTTACAATCTCCGTCCCCCTAACGAATATGTTAAGACAAATCATTTAATTTTCTTAAAAAAAATTGATTCAAAAGAAGTAAAAGTAGTTTTAAATATTAATAAATAAAAGTGCATAACTAAAAGAGAATATACACATTCCAATAAATACAATATTATAGCTCATGTCATGGATGCATAAGAAAGCAATGTGAAACTATATTTCAAATAGACTGAAAATAGATATCAAATAATAAATTATCCAAATATTTTGTAGTTATGATTCGCTAAAGTCTTCTAAAAAAATATTTCGCTTAATGTCATGCATATTCTTCAAATTTATAAATTTAAAAGTTCATGGACTACTATATACTCCCTCCGTCCTTTGGCATTAGTCCTATATTCCTTTTTCGTCCGTCCCGATTTATTAGTCTCATTTCCTAAAATGGAAAAAAATATCCTCATACTAATAAAATATTAATTCCACTATACTCACAAACATTGGTAACTGTGCCAAAAGCAAATGAGACTAATACCAAGGGACGGAGGGAGTAATAAATATCATAGTAAAAGTCATAATATTGATAATAATATTATTTAAATTCATAAACTAACATATCCTCAAACTAAATGAAGATAATAATATAATGTTGTAATACCCCGTATTTAAATTTCGATCTTGTCTAAATGGTTCGGATATAACAGTGAATATTCATCTCAATTAAGAGATAATTGAGAATGGTTTATTTTGGATTTGGAGAATTTAAATTGAGATTTGTACTCATATGTTGAGAATTATCAAGAGAATATTGTAAATATTATGTTGTGCTGGAGAATGAGATTTGGAGGATTGTGTATTGGAAATTGAAGTGTATGTATTCATGTATACAAGTGTATAGTTGGGGAATACATGTGTATAATACCCCACTTTTGATTAATTAATTGTGTATTATACTAGTATTATATTACATACATATTAGGGGTATGTATATATCTTATATTATACAGGGAATTATATCATTTCTACCCCCTACCTTGTTATTGTCGAGAGAGAGAGAGAGTGCAGAGCCAAAATCCCAGACCCGCTACCCTCATTTCCCGACCAATTTCCGGCTGCCACCGGCCACCTCTGACCGAGCCATCACCGTCATTCGAAAGCTGACACTCCAAGCTTTCTTTTAAGCTATAGTGGAGCTCGTGGGGTTGAGAAACGAGCGAGAAGTCTTAGAGAGAAGTAGCTCGCCGGAAAAGTGTGGGTAAGTGGTATTTCCGGTTTGAAATTCGGCGAAACTTGAAATAATCGAGCTAATCTATTGATATTTGTATTCCTAAGGTTTAAAGGAGTGTTCGTAGACTGAGAGCACCGAGAATTATCGCCGGAAAATCTCTCCACCGCCGCCACCACCATAAATTCCGGTGAGGATCTCTCAACTTGCAAACTTGCGTTTAAATTACGAATTGAGGGTAGATTTGAGCTCTAGGGTGTTTAAGGATTGAATAGATATAATTTCATGTTGATTTGGGTGGTTAGAACGATGGGAAATCGGAGTTTCAGGGTCTGGAGTCGCGAAGAAGACGACTCGTCCCGAACGGGACGAAGCCATCCCGCTCGGGACGGCTCTCGCAAAATTCGCGCAGGGTGGCAGGGCCATCCCTTCCGGGACAGGATGATCCCTTTCGGGATGGAAGTGATCCCGCTCGGAATCTGATACGGCCTTCGGCCAATTTTTGAAATTCGTTCATTCCGCTCGGGACGAACGCATTCCGTTCGGAATGGACTTCGACCCTTGAGTACAAAACATGGTTTTTAAATTATTTCTTACCCCATTTCATATCCTTTCAACCCTATTGAGTATATTATGATTTGAAATACATATATAGCATGGAAAATGAGTTTGAAAGTGTTGGAGGTTGAGATTTCAAATCCGGGTTGAGAATTTATCATGTTTGGAATTTAAAAGTTATAGAAGGATGAAAGGTTGATCATGAGACTTATGTTGGGATTGAGTTGGCTATAGTTATGTATATTATGGTCCTAGAATATTTATTCTAAACCTGTAAATTATGACTGATTGTAGGAAATTGAAAGCGGAGGACCGATAAGCTCAAACATCTAATTTAAAGCCAAGGAAACGAGGTGGGAAACTCTTTCAAATCTATAAAAATCAAATGCGTGTTTTCTTTTCAAAATGCGAGACAAAATGTTTTGTTTTTAAATTGAAAATGCTATGCATGTTTGTGTTGTCATACTGTCCTCTATCATTTCCCGTTGACAGAGAGTAAAATAATGAGTTCGGAACCAGTTTCCTATAACTGCGCTAGAACTTCATTAGTAGTATGGGGTAGCGATGCCATA
>JAPKLW010005262.1:0-21784 GCA_026898455.1 Plectranthus barbatus
ATTCTATTACAACTCGATGTTTACCCTATACAGGACATTACATCAGTTGCTAAGCTATGCTAATGTTCAGCAATGATCGACCGTCTACTAAGGTTTGATCCAACAAAACCTTTTACAATAAGATCCTAAGGGTAATTCATGAATATTTTCCCAACAATTTCCCCCTTTTTGGTGCGATCAAAGCTTATTAGGGATTGCTGAGACTTAGCTTAGAAAAAAAATATTGCAATCAAAGCATTCAGCCACCATTTAAACATCCTTCGTTGAGTACACATAGAGTGTATTTCAACTATTGTTCATACTCGGAAAACAGAGTTCAGAATCATAAAAAAAATGATAAAAAAAGGATAGAGAATGACCTTAGTTCTGAGCATCTAGAGGAGGTTTTGGCTTCTCAAGAGATTTAACTTTCTTCATCGTCATGGCCATTAGTTTCTCCATCTGTTCAATACGTGCTCGTTGGTCTTCTCTCTGTTGTTCTTCTAACTTCATTCTCCGTTCCATCATTGCACGTTCAAATTCTTTTTCTTTCAGCAGTAGCTCAGCTTCCTCTGCTTTTATCCTTGCTTGTTCAGCAATCCTTCTTTCTTCCCCCTCTTTGAGAGCATCCAAAACAGAAGTGGAGAAGGACTTGTGTGCGTCAAGATCGACGCTGAGAGTCATCACATTTGTTTGCATCGTAGACACGGTTTCTTCGACATGTGTGATCTTGGTAGCGACTTGACCAACTTGTTGCTGAACCGCTGAGACAGAGGTTTTCACTCCAGAGATTGCTCCTCGGACATCAGCAACCTCTTTCAGGACCTCTTCATTGAATCTGGCTTGCTGGATATCGCGTTGATGTAGGGCGTTATGAAGTATGTTGACAAGAGATTGGAAGCTTACTTGGACTGGTTCGGCGGCAATGGGATTTTCAGAGACAACTATTTCAGTACCGCTTACTAATGTAGTAGCTTCACCATCTTCTCTTTCCACTGTAACAATTGCTGATGCTTGAGCTGCTGCTTCAACTCTTTGTGTGGCAACATCAAGAACCACATTGGTATCTACTTCCATAGACTCACTCACTATATTCTGATCGAGATTTGAGTCAGAACCTTGAGTTTCAGAGACTTGAAGTGAGGTTGCGGCTCGAGTGTATTCTTTCTGAAAGTTAATAATTTTGAGATAGTCTTGTCTCCTGGCCTCCTTTTCTTTTTCTTCTTCGATCGCGGCTAGTTCGAGACTTCTAACTCGCAACTTCTCCTCGTAAGCAGCTTTTCGCTTCCGATAAGCAATCATTGCAGCCCTTTGTCGTTTGGTTAGTTCCATGTGGGCTAAGGACTTTTTATCTGGAGCAAACTGTGATCTGGGCAGGGTCTGAGATGGAAGAAACTTCGTGTGAGCACGGATGGCTTGCAATCGAGCAATTACTTGTTGATCAGTATATTATTTTGTGCAGGAGGGCTGGTCCATCCACTCATTTGCCCAGGTTTCTTCGGAACACTAGAAATTAAGACCTTTTCTAGCGATAATAATCATCCTTTCCTCAAAACAGAGTTCATGCATGATGTAGTCATAAGTTTTCCATCGTCTAAATTCACTACCAAGCACTCTGCCTTCCTCTGTTTCTTCATGAATCTCAACATAAAAAACTCCTGCAATGTCCCTATTTACTTCTTGCTCTACGAAGGCTAAGATCTCATCACTCCAATCTCTGAGATCAGCATTCATATTCATTAATCGAGACAGCAGCACACCACTGTGCTACTCTTCGTGAGCGAAAAAGTTTGCCAGGTAAACCATCAAATGGGATCCTCAGTTGTTCATTTCGCAAAGTGGGGTATTTTTGAAGAGTTTTGGCATCAAATACTTCGGTAGATTCCCCCTCAGAATCAGATTCGGATGAACATGTGGATTCGTCCAGAAATCCAGCAGAGGAGGGTTCTTCTTCTATCGTCTCTTCTCCTTGACTAGCATCGACTGTTGTCTCCTCAGTAGTATGGACTTCTTCAGCAGTATCTGCCATAGTTTCGTCAGCTGCAGTAGATTCTTCAGCAGTTGTTTTCATAGAATGCATAAGATTCTTCAGCAGTTGTTTTCATAGAATCGTCTGCTGCAGTAGATTCTTTAGCAGTGTCTTTCTCTGTTTCTTCAGTGGTTTGCTCCGATTCAGTCTCAATGGTGTTTTCCTTAGCAACATGTTCTGCAGTAGGCATGTTCGTATCTGCGCTTTCCTTAGAGATTTCTGATGGTCCTGCATCCTTATCTTTGGAGTGTGAATCATTTGTCTCTGTTCGTGGCGCGTCCTCCTCTGAGCTACTGTCTTGATAAGATGTAGCAATTGGTTCGCAAAATTGAACCGATTTGCCTTTGGAGTGTTCCGTGGCTTTGAAAGCGCCAGATTGAATCAGCGTATCTAGCTCTTTATCAGTCATGCCGTCTGCTGCTGTTGTAATCTTTGTAGTGTTGCTGACCGCAATAGGGTTATCCATTTCTTTTTCTGGCAAAGTAGAGTCTATTACTGTCTTCCCTTTCTTTGCTGCTCTGTTTAACTCTTCAGCAGCTTCCTCATCGAGTGCTTGACTAGTATTCTCCTTTTGATTCTCTCTTTCTAGATGAGATATTTTTATTCTCTCGAAGTTCAGATCCCTTCCTTCGAATGTGATTCTATCCATCTCCTTTCTGTATTCCTTCATTTCCTGTGCCTTCATTTTTTCTGCACGCTTTTGTTTAGTTTCACGTACGCCTTTCACACGTTCATCAAAACTTTTAGATGATAGGGGTGAATCAGGTACTTTTTCAGTAGGGACAGTGGCTAGCTCAGCAACTTTGCGTAGGCGCTGACGACTAGACCTTCTGTTCCTGGTGGGAGCAATATCCTTTTGTTGTTCAGAAGAAATTGGAACAGCAAGTTGACCAATCACGAGTGGCTGCTGGAGTGCGGCCTTTTCGTCCATAATTTCCTCAATCTGTTCGGTTGGTATCTCTCCAAGAGCTACAATATCATCAAGTTGCTTAAAACATTGCTCTGTTTCAGCGTTTTGAGTTAATGCTGTTATTTCCTCAGCAGAGATAGGTGTTGCTATCTGCAATACTTGTTCGCCCAAGGAACATTCGTCTACTTCCTCATCTGAAGTAGGCTTGTCCGCATCCACATTGGATTTACCAGTCAGCTTCTTTGGCTTCTTGTAATCAAGAGGGTTGGCTGCTTTTCGTGTGATTGGAATGAAATCAGTGGAGAGCAACTTCACTCTTTGATCAATTTTCGTTGAATGCATGACCAATTCCAGAAACTTGCTTATTTTCAATCCAAAATTAACATTTGATGAAAAAGTTCCATCCACAGACATGTGGTCGTTCTTCTTGGCGTGCTCTGCCCATTGTTCGAAGAAATACTCAGCCCAATTTCCTTTTACTTTGTCTGTGAGAGCCATCATTACTGCATATTTCTTAGCAGAAAGTTTAGAATATGATCCGGCGTCGCATTAGAACATCTTGATCACCAATTCGGCTAGAATTTTAAATTCATCCTGTAGGGTGTTAATGGGTGTGGCAGCCCGGAATGTGATATCATGACCTTTCCTATCCTTCAGTACTCCAGGCTTCTTCCAAGAATTCCAACGTCTTTCCATCTCATCATAGCCCGTTACTTTGTAATGAGATATACGTTCCCCCTCATTCCAAAGACCAAAAGTTTTAGCAAGAACTTCGGCACTGACTTCAATGATACTTCCATAAACACAAGTTTTAAAAGATTTTCCATCTTCACTCATGACTGCTCTGGCATAAAATTCAGAAACCATATGCGGATGAAAATACATGGGTTCAGCGGATAAGTAATGAGTTACCTGTTCACTATCGAGGATATTCATTATCCAATCCGGGATATGTTCAGCAGCAAGACGTTTATACAGAATCTGATCCTTAATGATTTGAGACAAACGCCTCTGCTCCTTTGTGTGGCCGGCTAGGGATTTCTTCTTAGCCATCATAACAAGCTGTCCATACGATATTGAATCATCAACATCTTCTTTCTTTAGAATCCCAGTAAACCCTGGTGCATGCTGCATATGTAAGGGTTCTTCAGAATTTCGTGGAAAATTGAAGAGAGGTGGTTCATTTGATTCAGGGCGATGGTTTTGACAGGTAGATTTCTGGGATGATGAGGCTATAGAGTCTGTGGCCATGTCTGTGAGGGAAAATCTGGAGTAATTTTTCAAATTCTTTGGAGACTTTAGGATTGGGGATTTTGCTCTGGCTTTCAAAAGATGAGAGGAAAATGAACAGTGATCATAGCAAAGGTAGGGTTAATTTGAATGTGAGATCTAACGGTTGAGGGAAAGTCTGCGAAGTGTTAGATCAACAGTTCAGAATAAATGCGTCTTTCCATATAGCTTCCCATGCTCCGAGAAACACTTAAGTGTTTCTAACGTGGCGTCTCCTCAGTTGATGCCGCCGTTTGTATGCATTAATTACGCCTGATCGGGTCCCATCAAGTTTGAATTTTGAGCCATCCCGCCTCGATTTCGGATATATTGTTGTTTCTGAACTAGCAGCCGTTCAAGGATGCTGATAGAGGATGGTCCCTCTCAGCATTCTAATTTTCAGCAACTTCGGAAGGTCTGCTGAGTCTATGAGAGCCTCTTATTTTGAAAATTGTGATGATGAGATCCTCGAACTTTTTAATACTCCTTTCTCACTATTGCTGGAAAAAAAAATGATTTGACTTCCCATGCATACACGTCGATCCCTTTATTGGCGACGTTTCGTATTCCAAGAAGTGAATCATTGCGATCTTCAGACAGATTTTTCTCTTTCTTCGCATCATAAATGGGAAATCCTCTATAAATACCTCAGTTTGAGATTATCCAAACATCTCGACTTTCCTTCTTTCCTGATTCATATTTCCAATCTTCTTCTCTTTCAAGAAAGTCAGGTCCCTTTCTTCACTCATGGACTCTCCTCCACGAACCATAGATATCAGACGCAATCTGGTCCTGGATGAGCCAAGTCTGGATAGGTATTACATAGATGATTGTGATGTGGCAGTGAAGATCATATCTATGTTGCAGTGGGGGGGTCTTTCGCAATTTGTGTGTGCAACTCCTCACCGTTTTCAAGAGGAAGTGTTGAGGGATTTCCTCAGTGATTGCCGTGTGGAACCAAACGCAATCTATGGGGTGTTCCATGATAAGCTTGTCCATTGGACCCCTGACACCTTTGCAGTTGATTTCGGGCTTCCTCGAGGTCCGTTGTCTGTAGAGGACTATCTTGCAGAGGAAGTGGCTCCAGAATGGCTGGCATGGGAGAAATGGCATCATTCTTCTCGTTTTGATTTCAGCCCTGACATTCCTGCCTCTGGCCTCCAGACATCATATTGGGTCATGTTCCGTATTGCCCATGAAATCCTGCTTGGAGAGGAGCCTTATGACCTCTGTTTCTCAAGATCTGTTTGGCAGGTGATGATGGCCATGGATGATGCTGCTTCCGTTGACTGGGCTGGATACGTCTTCAAGAATGTCTGGGAAGCTGTCAAGCTTCATCCGTTTGTGCCTCTGCGGAATGGAATGCAGCTCAGCTGGTTGATGGAGAAGTATTTTCCAGAAATTGCTGACGGTCCATCCAACCTTCAAGGGGCTGATTTCTATCCTTATAAGCCAGTGTCTCCTTTCTGAATGAATGTCGTAGTAGATATTGTATTTCCTCTTTTGTATGGCTGATAGTTCTGTCTTTTCCTTTTGTAATGTATACCTGCTTCAGGGCATGTTCCTCTTTTGGTGAAGAATATATGAATATTTCGATCTCTTGATGTTTTTTTTTTCATGACAAAATATAGATGTGATCTTCATTCCTTCATAGTTTGCTGAGCAGAAACAATTTATCTGCTGAAAGTTGATAGGGGCATATCCATCATTCGCCATTAGCTTAGCAGACTACATATAGTAAAGTCTCCCATAATATGCTGAAAGTAACATAAGAAAATCCAAGAAAACCAGAAAGAATGAGAGTAGTATCTCATTCGTCCGCAGCAATATCTAGTTCCATCATGCCCAATTTGATGCATAATTCTTTGAATCTTGCCTCTGCAAGGGGCTTAGTGAAGATGTCTGATATTTGATCCTCAGTACATATTCGCTGAATATCAATATCCTTCTTTTCTTGATGGTCACGGATAAAATGATGTCGGATGTCAATGTGTTTTGTCCTGGAATGATGTACTGGATTCATTGTGATGCACATAGCACTATTGTTATCACAGTAGATTGGTACGCATTCAGGTGAGATGTCATAATCTTGAAGTTGTTGTCGAATCCACAGAATTTGTTGACAGCAACTAGCAGCCGCTACATACTCTGCTTCGGTGGTTGAGGTTGCTATCGAGTGCTGCTTTTTGTTGAACCAGCTGATCAATTTATGACCAAGGAATTGACATGTACCACTGGTGCTTTTCCTGTCGATTTTGCATCCTCCAAAATCAGAATCTGAATATCCACTCAGGGCTAGACTGTCGGCTCTTGGATACCAAATTCCTAAGCCTTCTGTGCACTTTAAATAACGGATAATTCGCCTCGCTATGTCTAGATGTGTTTTGTTTGGTTGGGATTGATATCTGGCACATAGTCCCACAACATATGATATATCGGGTCTGCTGGCTGTAAGATATAGCAGAGATCCGATGATCCCTCGATATAAGGTAGGATTCACTGCTTCTCCTTCTTTTTCTAGATCTGCTATACACGCATTGCTGATGGGGATTCGTAAGCTCTTGGATTTCTCTGGATAGTATTTTGCAATTAGATCTCGCGTGTATTTCTTTTGATGAATGAAAATTCCTTCACTTGATTGTTGAACTTGAAGTCCAAGAAAATAGGACATTCTTCCCATCATACTCATTTGAAAATTACTCATCATTAGCTTGGAGAATTTGTCACAGAGAGCTTTATTCTTTGAGCCAAAGATGATGTCATCAACGTAGATTTGCACAAGTAGAATACTTCCTTCGTCCTAAATGTGAAAGAGTGTTTGATCAATCCTTCCCTTTTTGAAGCCATTGTCGAGTAGAAACTTAGATAAAGTTCCATACCAAGCTCGAGGTGCTTGCTTCAGTCCGTACAAGGCTTTTCTTAGTTTATAGACCTGATTTCCATTCTCAAAGCCTGGAGGCTGCTCAACGTAGACCTCCTCCTTGAGTTCGCCATTAAGGAATGCACTTTTGACGTCCATTTGCATGACCGAGAATTCATGATGCGCTGCATAAGCAAGAAATAATCTGATTGCTTCCAATCTTGCTACAGGCGCAAATGTCTCATCATAGTCGATGCCTTCACACTGTTTGTACCCTTTGGCTACAAGGCGTGCTTTATTTCTTACCACCAAGCCTGATTCGTTCTTCTTGTTCTTGAATACCCATTTGGTGCCTATGACATTCTGATGTTTTGGTCTATCCACCAGATCCCATACGTGGTTGCGAGAGAATTCAGCAAGCTCCTCTTGCATAGCGTTTACCCAGTCTGGATCACGTAGTGCATCCTCAACTTTAGTTGGTTCTTCACTTGATAGATAGCATGAAAACATTGCAGATCCTTGTCTGGTCAGGACGGGGTCATTGATATCTCCAAGAACATCTTCTAGTGGATGTGCACGCAGCCATGCTGGTCTGATTGGTTCTGCAGCAATTCTTTCTCCTCTGAGATTATTGGTCTGTTCTGCATTGACCACTTCATCCTCAGCATCTTGTGTGTTGAGAGTTTGATCTTCAGCATCAGGAGTTTCTTCAGTTGCCGGTACTTCGGCTATAGGAACATCACAGTCTGGATCTTCTCTTTCAGTGAAATTTTCAGCATTTGGTGCCTCAGCAGCTGGTATCTCAGCAGCTCCTCTGCCAAGATCTTCAGTAGCATTGATTTCCTCAGCGACGGGGGTAGGATTAGAGGTTTCCTCGTCTGAATCATCTAGCGGATTAAAGATATCCTTTTGGGGATTGGCCTCAGCATGATCGTTAGCATCACTGGCCTGGTCTGCTGGACTCGTCTGAACAGGATTGCATTCATTCATTGACTTAGTCGGATCAAATCGTAAGTGTTCATGATAATTCAAGATCGATTGACCATTGACATCATTAGTCTCATGATTGTCATCCTTTGCCTCATTGATGGCTCTGCGCACTAAAGTAGATTCATCAAAAATAACATTGCACGTTATTTCCACAATTCTGGTAGTCTTATTTAACACTCTATAACCTTTGTGAGTGGGGTGACTGTATTCGAGAAGTACACCCTCATCCGACTTAGGCGAAAAAGTGTTAAGTTTTGACTTCCCGTTGTTATGGATATAACATGTTGCACCAAAAGCACGTAAATAATCTAAATTAGGCTTACGACCGTTATATACTTCATAGGGAGTTTTGTTAAATTGGCCGTTGATAGAGCTCCTGTTCTGCGTATAGCATGCAGTCATCACTGCTTCGCCCCAAAATTTAGCAGGTAGGTCGGTATCGGCTAGCATAGATCGCACTGCTTCTTTCAAGGTTCGATTCCTCCTTTCTGCTAGACTATTCTGCTGTGGGGCCCTAGCAATGGATCTCTCATGATTTATACCGGCTTCTGCGCAAAAATCCATGAGAATGTCGTTGTAGAATTCTGTTCCATTGTCAGATCGAATCCTTTTCACCGTAACTTCTTTACTATTCTGCTCCTTGAGGATTAACTCGGGTAGAGTAATCTTAACCTCATCTTTGGTTTTCAGTAAGCGAACCCATGTGTACCTGGAATAATCATCAAGTACCATAAGAGTATATATCTTTTTACTTACCGAGGGTGGAGTGACTGGTCCGAATAGATCCATATGTAATAATTCTAGGATTCTACTTGAGGTGTTCTTTTCTGGGTTGGAATGAAATGAGGCTTTGGTCTGCTTTCCTTGTTGGCATGCCTTGCAGATGCCTTCCTTACGAAACGTGATGTTTTGAGGTAAACCTGTGACAAGTTCATTTCTAGCAATATGGTTGATGGTTTTGAAATTTAAATGATTTAACCTCTTATGCCATAACTGAAGGGATTCGTGAACTAAATCACGAAGTCCGTTTGCCAAGGATCGTTAATTGGGATATCAAAAATAAATTGCTATGCCTATGAACAATCCTAGCATGCTCCTATAATATTATGCATAAGAAGGTTTATGCGGAATACCTGAATCGATGAACTCTGAAGAACGCGTGCGCGGAGATGCCCTTTGATCTTTCCCACGTACCAATATTTAATTTCCTAACAAATTGAGGAAATTAATCTAAAGAAAATAAAAGATTATTTTCGAAAACAAGAGAGGAGAGTGAAGAAGAAGAATCCTCCTGATCTGATCTTCTGATCTGTATCCCAACTCGATCTGAAAATCTGGTGAAGATTATCTATCAGATCCTTTGCCCGGTTGAGAAGCAGAATTTCCTCCTCGTTCTCAGATCTTAGTCGATCACTTGCAGCTCCCAAATACTGGTTTGCTGTGTGCAACTTATGATCTTGTGTGTTGTAGGTGTGTTGAGATCTGAGGAACTGAGGCCTATTTATAGGAAATTCTAGGCTCCTATTGGGCTTGAGTTATCATGGGCCAGACCAGGGACCAGAATGCAAATAGCAAATAAGGCCTATCAATTAATTAATTCCCATATTCAACCCAGAATATAATTAATTAATTAATATTGATTCATGCCACCAGAGAATCAATATTGTCCTACCTATTTGCTACCACGTTTTGAGGAATGGGTTGCATTGGACTCGGTTTATCCCCATATTTAAGGTTACAGACATTCGTTAATTAATTTAAGCTCTGACAAGCTATTTAATTAATTAACATCTTTAATTCCTGAATCAATCCACTCAAACCTTTTCACTTATGCTTGAACTTAATCAGCCTGCAGGACTTTAGCATAACGAACCTTTTGAGCTGTTCAGGGAATGTCACCATCCTATACTGGATGTGGTTACCTAGTTCAGATACCAGACAGTCTTACACAAATTGATATCACCCAAGACTGCAGGTGTACAGGTTCAACTAGAACCTTCTCTACAACTCAAAGTGATATACAATATATGTACACTTCTGTATCATCATATAGGCTTAAGATTCCATCGAGTCATAGAGATCTAGATTCTTTTAATGTCAGATAAAAGAATCGATCTCGACTTAGGTCCTCATCAATGTGTTCCCCACACCAGCATACCAAGACATCCAAGATAAGATGCTTATCCGCATATGCTGCAGCCTACACCGACAGTTTATCCTGGAACTGTCTCAGTTGTGATGACTATTTATATCTCGCTAGGTCAAACGATCAATACGATCTTCCGTGATCTTCTACACACCGTATGATCTCCCTATCAACAAGATAAGAGGATAATTGTGTTTGCGACACATGTTTGTTAATTCAGACAGGAGATGAACATACAACAATTATGATTTCCAGTATATTAACCAATAAACCTTGTACATAATATACCAATCATAATGCTTTCAGTATATAAATCCATCAATCTCCCACTTATACTCAAAGCATTATACATTTACTTTCCAGAGTATAACGCGTCTAAACTAATCTAGCTATTACATCAAACATTCTACATGGCTGGCTTTGCCCTCTGCCCAAGGCTACGTACATGCATCTCGTAAACCTTCTGAGGCAGAGCTTTTGTGAATGGATCCGCTAGATTATTTTTCGTATCAATTTTCTCTATCAGCACATCACCCCTTGCTACGATTTCTCGTATAATATGGTACTTCCTTTCAATGTGTTTTGTTGCTCTGTGAGTTCGTGGTTCCTTAGAATTAGCCACAGCTCCCGAGTTATCACAATACACTGTGATTGTTCTGGGTAGCTTAGGAATCACGTCCAACTTCAGAAGGAAGTTTCGAAACCATACCGCTTCTTTCGAAGCTTCAGAAGCTGCCACATATTCGGCTTCCATGGTGGAGTCCGCAATGCACTTCTGCTTTGCACTCCTCCATGATATGGCCCCACCTCCCAATGTAAACACATAGCCAGAGGTGGACTTCTTTTCATCTCGGTCTGCCTGGAAATCCGAATCAGTATAACCCACAGGGCACAACTCATCACACTGATAAATAAGACAATAGTCCCTTGTCCTTTTCAAGTATTTGAGTATGTGCTTTACCGCGGTCCAATGCGCCTGTCCAGGGTTAGACTGGTATCTCGCTACCATGCCTACAGCAAAGCAGATATCTGGCCTCGTACATAACATTGCATACATGAGGCTACCCACGGCCGATGCATACGGCACATTGCTCATCTCATCTTTCTCCTTTTGTGTCATCGGACACTGATCCTTGGAAAGATGTATGCCATGTCTGAAGGGTAACAGACCTTTCTTGGCATTATGCATGTTGAAACGGGCAATCACAGTATCCACATATGACCCTTGAGACAAGGTCAGCATCCTCTTATTGCGCTCCCGCAATTATTTTACCCCTAGGATGTATCCTGCCTCCCCAAGGTCCTTCATATGAAACTGCTCGGATAACCACCCCTTTATGCCCGACAATACTTCCACATTGTCGCCAAATAGGAGAATATCATCTACATAAAGTGCAAGGAATACCACGCTTCCGCTGACACACAGACGGTACATGCAACTCTCGTTTGAACATTGTGAGAATCCATAAGATTTAATCACCTCATCAAAACAGAGATTCCATGACCATGAAGCTTGTTTAAGTCCATACAGCGACTTCCTTAGCTTCCAGACCAAATGTTCTTCGCCCTTCTGCACATAACCTTCTGGGTGTTGCATATAGATGTCCCTACCTTCTTCAAGGTACCCGTTTAGAAACGCGGTTTTGACATCCATCTGCCAGATTTCTAGGTTCTTATGTGCTGCTATGGCCAGCAGTATTCGAATGGACTTAAGCATGGCTATCGGTGAGAAAGTCTCGTCATAGTCTACACCCTCTTTCTGACTATAACCTTTCGCCACCAGCCTTGCTTTGAAAGCTGTAATTTCCCCATTCGATCCTTTCTTTCTTTTGTATACCCATTTGCACCTTATGGCTTGATGGCCATCCGGCAAATCAGTTTTCTGGTATACATCCATAGCAGTAATGGATTCTATTTCAGAATCCATGGCGATCAGCCATTTATCCGCATCTTTATCAGATACCGCCTCGTCATATGTCCAGGGATCGGGTTGGTGACTAACCCTCCCACTGCGACGAGGCATATGAGCTGTGTCAGTAGTTGGCACAGTACGCGTTGGTCCCACACCTTGCATTAGTGGCAGTGTTGGTATATTCTCACCTGTTACAGATGGATCTACCACTACACTGGGCTTTCCTGACGGAATTGCTTCTTTATCCTCAAGCTCGTGGAGGATAATTTCACTCTTGGATCTGTGGTTTCTTACATATTCGTCCTCCAAGAATCTCGCGTTAGTACTGACAATGACTTTCTGATTCTTAGGACAATAGAAGTAACCACCTTTCGTTTGCCTGGGATATCCTACAAACAGCATCAGCTTACACCTACTTTCTAACTTATCAGGTTCCTTTGTCAGCACATATGCTGGACAACCCCAAACCCTCACTCTGTTCAAACTTGGCTTTCGCCCATACCAGAGTTCCAGAGGTGTTTTAGGAACTGATTTAGAAGGTACCAGGTTAAGCAAATAGGCCGCTGTTTCCAAGGCATATCCCCAAAATGAAATCGGCAAGCTTGCATAACTCATCATCGACCTGACCATTTCTAAGAGAGTTCTATTTCTTCTTTCCGCTACACCATTTTGTTGAGGGGTTCCCGGTGCAGTCCACTGGGATGTAATCCCGTTATCTGACAAGTACTGCAAGAACTCGTTGCTGAGGTATTCCCCACCACGATCTGATCGTAGTGTCTTGATAGTCTTATTTTCTACCTCAGTTCGGAATTCTTTGAATTTCTCAAAGCATTCAGACTTATGGCGAAGCAAATAGACATATCCGAATCTTGAGTAATCATCAATGAATGTGGCAAAATACTCATACCCTCCACGAGCTTGCATGGACATTGGTCCACATAAGTCAGAGTGGATCAATTGTAACACATCCTCTGCACGAGACTGACTTGCCTTAAAAGGCCTGGTCGTCATCTTTCCTTCTATACAGGACTTACAGATTTGATGCGGTACCACTTGGAAGGAATCCAAGAGCCCATCGCTTGCTAATCTTTTAATCCTCTTTAGATTGATGTGACCTAGTCTCAAGTGCCAGAGATATGTTTGATCCTCATCGGAAGAAAACTTTCTCTTTAAATGATTATTATTATTGGATGAGTTTGCAACATTCACGGAAGATTTATGCATACAATCAATGATATAGAGAGAGTCAATCAGTTTGCCATGACAGATAACACCGTTATTACCAATGATAGAAACTCCACTATCAAAAATAACTGAATATCCATCACAAAATAACTTGGAAACTGAAATTAAGTTCTGCCGAAAAACCGGCACATATAAAACATCTCTCAAAATCAGAACATTGTTTTCAAAGCATAAAGTAAAATCTCCAATGGCTACTAATGAGACTCGTTCTCCGCTGCCCATTGAGATGGTAATCTCGTCATGCTTCAGCTGCCTTGTCGGCCTGAACCCCTGCAAAGTATAACAAACATGGTCAGTAGCTCCAGTATCCACTACCCAAGAATGGGTAGAAACTGATGCCAAACATGTTTCCGTTATAAATGCGCATGACGTACCTTGTCTACCTGTGCTAGGCACTAGACAATCTACTTCACTTCGCTTGCGTTTGCGTGGCCTCGTGATAGCCTCTGCCTGATCAGCCTCTTCTAACCGCTTAAGCATTTCCTTTGCTTCAATCATAGTCTTATCAAAGACCTTCATGAATTGAGCAAATTCCGAAGCTTTCTGGTCAGATTCCCATTGTTCTAGTGCCAAGAGTAACTCTGGAAGAGTGTACTTGCACTTGGTACCAAGGGACTTGATGAAATCACCATAAGAATCAGAGAGAGAGTGCAGGACGATATTGATTTTATCCCGTCTAGTGATTCGTCCACCTCTCTTTCTGTACCTTCTCATAATTTCCATCATGCTGTCAAGATGTAGAGACAACGAACTCCCATCAGTCATCTTCTTGCAGACCAGGTCTTCCACAAGACTATAACTGACAGTTCGTCTCACCTTCCCATATACCCTTATTAGATCCCTCCATATCTCAACAAAAGATTGGTACTGAACGTATTTGAGCCTTAGTTCTCTGGATAGAGTTTTCTTAATGAGAATGCGGGCAAACTCATCAGAAGTCCTCCATCTTTCATAGAACACTCGCTCATAACCAGTGTAATTCCAATACTTGGGAGATAAAGGATCCATATAGAGTACACGAGAATGATTTGCAATGTGGAGTAATTCCATGAAGCAAAACTTCCACTCAGGGAAATTTGGACCGGTTAAAGGATTTGATGTCAAGAGATAAATGATACGATGAATAGACATGTCTGAAAACAATAAATTAAAAAACACCAATTAAAACATAGTCGCAGAACATTGAAACAATTAAATATTGAAACCTTATGATAAAGCAATATTAATGTTTCCTCCAATTTGCCTAAGTATTATTATTGCAAGCCACACATGTGGACGTTTACAACAAAACACTTAACCAGACTGCATCTTTCAATTCCAGTCCTTTAATTCCAATCCATGCCCGGGTTCCTTAGACAAATGGAGTTAATAATTGGAGACTAACTTAAGACCATATTATCCTACTGAGCAGGGACTTCACATATGAGTTATACTCTGGACAATATCTAAGCTAGCTTACCACCAAAGCCAACCCTCCCATATTAGGATATATTTGAACACACCTGATCCTTATAATAAGGTTGTCTCATTTTATTCAATACCTAGAGAACTTATGAAAATTCAATACGCAAGCTACACATGTAGACGTTTACGCATGAACTCCCACTTCTCACATGAAATAAATGTTTGTTTTAAGAAATCCTATCTATTGTAACTTATGGACAATAAATTAAGTAAGCTACACATGTAGACGTTTACCTAATAAATTATCCACTTCCAATAAAGGATCGCTTTGTGGAGGTCTTACTAAATTATGAGCTTAGTAATTTTCAGTTCATAAGGTTTAATTGCACAGATTATTTTATGTATCCATAATTATAACATTGCTAAAATTCTATCATGCAAAGCATGAACCCCGAATTTATAGTCATAATTAATTACATAAAATAAATCACATAGCATGCTTTAAAGCCGTAAATAAAAGCAGTAAACGTGCTCCTATTATCTACAACATGCTTATATGCTGCGCAATTAAATTAAACACGTATATCATGCGAAGACAGATAATAAAACAAATAAAAAATGTCCTCGTGGCCCCATGATACAAAACAAAATAAATCTAACTATTACAAATTGGAATTTATTTTACAGATCTTCGACTGGGCTCCCACTACTTGGACTGAGATCTTGATTTATTTTATGAACTTGGGCCTCCAAGATTTGATCCATAAGAAAATTGGACAACTGGGCCAGTTAACCAGATCGCAGGCCTAGGCACACATTGCAAGCCCAATAGCCCGCGAGAACTCGGCCCGACGAGCCACCACCGGCAAAATACCATCGCCGGCGACCCGCCGTCGCCGTGAGAGCTCCCGGCATGTACAACAGCCCTGCACGTACGTGCATGGATGCAGTCCGCGATACCGCCTCCTCCGGCCGTTGCCCGTTTCGCATGCCGCCGCCCCGGCTTGCCCCGACCATCGCCCGAACCGCCGTTCACTCTTCTTCTCCACCGTTGGCCTCCGTGACTCGCCCGAATCGCGCAAGGATGGAACCAGGGTCGCGCGAACCACGCGAAAAACCCTAGGGTTTTCTGCGTCCGGCCGCACGCTCACCGCCGTCCCAGTCCGCGTCGCCAGCCACCGAGCCACCGCCTCCACCTGCCCCGCCTGCCGACGCCGACCGAGGGAGGGAGGACGGCCGCCATTGTGCACAGCACCGCGCAGGGCTACCGCGCGCGCGCGCGTGAACCCTAGGGTTCCGCCGCATCGCGCGCGCCCCCGCATGCCGCCGCGAACCGCCGCCCTGCCCGTTGCCCCTCGCGTCGCCGGCCCGGCCTGGAGCCTCGCGCACCATGCCCTGTGCCGGCCGTGGCCGCACGGCCTGTGCACGTGCGTGCGCGCGCGGCGCGCGCAAAACCCTAGGGTTTCAGCGCCGCCACATCCGTCGCCGTGCGCCGCCACCGCGCGCCGGTCTGCCGTGCGCCGCCATCGACGGCCTTGCATGGCCCCCAGCCATGCCGGCCCTGTCGCGTGTTGTCGCGCGGTCCTTCGTTCTTCGTGTTCTTCGTTCTTCGTGTTCTTCGTTCTTCATTTTACAGATTTAATTTTTGAAAATAGAATATTACATTGGAATAATTCTAATTACATTCTAAAAAATTCTAATATAACCACGAATTTATCTCGTGGGTGAAAAATGAATCCATATAAATGGGCGGATTAACCCGAGGAACCACGAGGACGAAAAACATACAATCAATCCATAACCATCCATTGCATGCAATTAATAATAATAATCATGCATGTTCAAAGGCAATATTATTTTTCTGATAGAGCCAATTAATTAAACCTGGCTCTGATACCAATTGAAGGGATTCGTGAACTGAATCACGAAGTCCGTTTGCCAAGGATCGTTAATTGGGATATCAAAAATAAATTGCTATGCCTATGAACAATCCTAGCATGCTCCTATATTATTATGCATACGAAGGTTTATGCGGAATACCTGGATCGATGAACTCTGAAGAACGCGTGCGCGGAGATGCCCTTTGATCTTTCCCACGCACCAAGATTTAATTTCCTAATAGATTGAGGAAATTAATCTATAGAAAATAAAAGATTATTTTCGAAAACAAGAGAGGAGAGAGAAGAAGAAGAATCCTCCTTATCTGATCTTCTGATCTGTATCCGAACTCGATCTGAAAATCTGGTGAAGATTATCTATCAGATCCTTTGCCCGGTTGAGAAGCAGAATTTCCTCCTCGTTCTCAGATCTTAGTCGATCACTTGCAGCTCCCAAATACTGGTTTGCTGTGTGCAACTTATGATCTTGTGTGTTGTAGGTGTGTTGAGATCTGAGGAACTGAGGCCTATTTATAGGAAATTCTAGGCTCCTATTGGGCTTGAGTTATCATGGGCCAGACCAGGGACCAGAATGCAAATAGCAAATAAGGCCTATCAATTAATTAATTCCCATATTCAACCCAGAATATAATTAATTAATTAATATTGATTCATGCCACCAGAGAATCAATATTGTCCTACCTATTTGCTACCACGTTTTGAGGAACGGGTTGCATTGGACTCGGTTTATCCCCACATTTAAGGTTACAGACATTCGTTAATTAATTTAAGCTCTGACAAGCTATTTAATTAATTAACATCTTTAATTCCTGAATCAATCCACTCAAACCTTTTCACTTATGCTTGAACTTAATCAGCCTGCAGGACTTTAGCATAACGAACCTTTTGAGCTGTTTAGGGAATGTCACCATCCTATACTGGATGTGGTTACCTAGTTCAGATACCAGACAGTCATATACAAATTGATATCACCCAAGACTGCAGGTGTACATGTTCAACTAGAACCTTCTCTACAACTCAAAGTGATATACAATATATGTACACTTCTGTATCATCATATAGGCTTAAGATTCCATCGAGTCATAGAGATCTAGATTCTTTTAATGTCAGATAAAAGAATCGATCTCGACTTAGGTCCTCATCAATGTGTTCCCCACACCAGCATACCAAGACATCCAAGATAAGATGCTTATCCGATATGCTGCAGCCTACACCGACAGTTTATCCTGGAACTGTCTCAGCTGTGATGACTATTTATATCTCGCTAGGTCAAACGATCCATACGATCTTCCGTGATCTTCTACACACCGTATGATCTCCCTATCGACGAGATAAGAGGATAATTGTGTTTGCGACACATGTTTGTTAATTCAGACAGGAGATGAACATACAACAATTATGATTTCCAGTATATTAACCAATAAACCTTGTACATAATATACCAATCATAATGCTTTCAGTATATAAATCCATCAATAACCAAGTGGTTTCCTCTTTGTTTAGTGCTAGAAAGCATGAGTGTTGTTGACCACTTTGCCAATCAACCACATAAAGTCCACCTTTCCGAATTTCTCAAAGCTTTACTTCTCCTGTTACATTGTCAGCTATAGAACATCCCGAATGAATGAAAGATATTGTGTACCCGTTTTCGCATAGTTGACTTATGCTTAGCAGGTTGTGTTTGAGATTGGATACAAGAGCAACATTAACAATTCTTAGTCCTTTCCGTTCTATGCATCCTCTGCCAAGTACTCTTCCTTTGCTGTTGTCTCCAAACACCACAGATGGGCCATATGATTTTTGAATATCTGAGAATAATTTTTCGTCTCCCGTCATATGCGCAGAACAACCACTGTCTAGGATCCAGTCATTTGACATGCCTGATGTCGTCGCACTTGAATCCTGATCCTGCAAGAACAATTAAGCTGATTTAGGTGCCCGTTTCAAGTCGGGTCCTGGAGGATTAGCTTGAGTCATTGTTCCTTTTGGAATCCACATTTTGATAATCTGCAAAGATTTTTCTTCGAGATCTATTTTGCTAACTTTCTCAACTTTTTGACGTGCATATGTATGTGGTTGTGCGTTGCGCTCCTTTCCCTTCATCGTCCTTTGATGATATACATATCTGGACTCGGGTCTCACATAGGTGTTTCTCCTATGCGGTGTGTAGTGATAATATTGGGGTTTCATTGAATGATCCTCAATGTGTCTTTCCCGAGAAAGGACAGGATTTGGCTTCCTGGCATTTGAAACATGATGCTCAGCCTTTGTCCTTGAGTTTGCTGAAAAGTTTCGCTTAGCAGACCTCAATTGTGAGTTTTGCTGAAGTTTAGCATCTTTTATGATCCACTGCTGAAATCTTACATTCTGCTTGACCTTTTGCTGAGGTCTAGCATAGTGCTTGACACTCTGCTTGGGTTCAGCAGATTGTTTGATATTCTGCTGAGCGATCGGCTTAGCGTTTGAGGATTCAGCAACTGATTTATCCTTCTCTTTACTATCATCAAATATTTTTCCACCAGAAACAAAAATGATATTTTCCTTTTGCCTCGAAGTTTCATCTTTGTCATTGCAACTATGCCCAATTCCAGATCGGTCACCGTGACATCTCTGTTGGCTTATCAGGTTATTCAAAATATCCTAACTAGTCATATATGCGCAGACACATTTCTCATTGGCTTTGTTTTTCAAAAACATATTTTCCTTGTCAAGATTTTTTAAATTTTTAAGGAGTTCAGAAGATTCAATTCTAAGTCTTGATAGTTCCTCACTATCAGACCTTAGTCTTTCGACTTCATTGGTCAGACTTAAGACTTTTTGTTTGAGTGAAGAATTATCTTTCACAATAGCATCTTTCAAGGTGTATACCTTGGAAAGTTCTAAAGAAAGCTTTGTAAGATAATCTTCCTCAGAATCTAGGAAGGAATCCTCTGATTCAGATGTGTGTGCTGAGCATGGAGTATTCGTTATAGGTGTTACCTCCTGATTGTCGACTGCTAGGGCCGATTCAAAGGGTTGCTCAGCATCAGCGGATGATTCACCATCTTCAACGATTTTTGCCATAAAGACCATTAGGGCTTCTTCTTCCTCGTCAGTGGGGTAATATTCCTCTTCGTTGTCAGGAATATCTGGAACTTCTGTCCGTGTCAGCAACGCCTTTGTTATAGCTCGCACTGCTCATCTTTCAAATCTCTGACGCAGACGTTCTCTTTCCTCAGGACTTACTTTTGGACAATCATGCTTCAAGTGATCAGGAGACTTGCATTCAAAACATGTTCTTATCCTTTTTTCAGTAGGGTGCTGCATCATGCTTGCTTTTGCTTCCTTTTCGGCTTTTGCTTCCAGAATCATTTTCTGTATCTTTTTCATCTGTTCTTCCAGCTCGCCTATCTTTTGATCTTCATCGTTGATAGTAGAAGTTGATGAAGTCTCCTTGGACGGTGTTGCAAATGCAGGTGTGGACTTTTCCTAGTTATAGAAAGGTTTCCTCGGAGATTTCCATTTGTTTCCATCCTTTTTGACAAAGTAAGCTACGTCTTCTTGAGTTCCAACGCTTGTGGAGTTCGGATGTATAACCGCAGCTTCATTTTTCTTTGACTGCTGAATGATGAATTCATGCGACTTTAGTTGAGAGAAAAATTCAGCGGTCGACATATTGTTAAGATCTTTTTCGCTCATGCTTGTCATCTTGACAAACCAATCACTTCTAGGGTAAAGCTTGGATATTATTCATTTCCCCTTTCTCATATGTCTTGCCGACATTTTTGAGTTCTGCGATGATAGTGTTGAATCTTTCTTCCATCTCCTGAATGGTTTCTCCTGGAATCATGGCGAAGGATTCGTACTTGTCCACAGCGACTTGTAGCTTGTTTCGCTTCATTTGTTCCATTTCCTGAGAGACTTCGCACACATAATCCCACATCTGCTTTGCGGTATTGTAATCTAGAGCTTTATTGGACATTAGGGGAGGTAGACATTCCATGATTAGTTTCATGGCGATAAACTCCAGTTGGCCTCTCTTTTTGTCTTCAAGAGTCCATTCCTCGTAGGGTTTACTCACCATCTCAGGTCTGGGTTGGCCACCAGCGGGTCCAGGGGGTGCAGTGTTGACCTTCATGATTTCTATAGGGCCAACTATTAAAATGTCCCTCATCTCTGGATGTATGCTCTGCAGCTGGATCATGGCCTTCGTTTTCCAAGTTTCAAATCCATCCTTGTTGTACTTTGGAAGAGCGTGATTCGTCATTCGATAATTCTTGTCTTTACCTGAGCTATGTAAAACACAGATACAAGAGACGCAGGAAAGACTAGGATCTAGGTCCTAAGCGACTCAGAAGCAGTCGGTTTTTCAACCTCCTGCTCTGATACCACTTGTTGGTCCCTTATGATCAGAGTCGTCGTGGTTACAATAAAGTACACACACGAAGTGCAGCGGAATAGATTGTGTTTACTTGTATTTAAATTATTCTCAACTCTTTTTAGTTAAAGTTTACTTAGGTTACCTTTTTCAGTTATACACTAGCAACTTGGTCACTAGGTTTTAAAACATAATAGCTCGAAAAGCAGTAACAACAAGACAACACACAATTTATAGTGGTTCAATCAAATGATCTACGTCCACTCCTTAGCCGAATCGCTAAGAATTTTACTAGAAAGTATACGGTGTACAAAGAGTTGCCTTTCCTGTTAAGCAATCAGCCGTCTGAAGGTCTGTCTGCTTTACGACTATCTTCCGATACCCCGGACTTTCCTGGTGTGGCTCCAGCTGAGTCAAGGGCGCACCTTCGTAAAACTCGCTTTTACCACTCGCTTGGAAGAGTTTAAAGTTCCCTCCGAACTATCGTGTGTTCTCGGCTTCAATGCCCGCCTTAATCAATTTCTTCACAAGAAATTGATTGCTGGATGCTTTCCTTAAAAGGAAAGTGATCCCAATGATTGAAGATTCTTGAACCAGTTCAAGAATCACTCAGAAGAATGTCAGACGTAGTGAGACACTCTGAATGTTGAAGGCCTTTGGATAACTCTGGATTGTACCTTTCAACTGGACTGCTCTCTTGCTTTTTTGCTTTTTGGAATCTTTCGTATATCGAGTTTCGGTTAGAGAGTGAGCAGCTACTGCATCTTCCTTTGACTTGCCTTTTA
>JAPKLW010005263.1:0-21783 GCA_026898455.1 Plectranthus barbatus
ATAGTGGAGATTTGTTGAGGTGGCTTCTAGCCCGTGGTTTTTACCTTCATCTTGAAGGGTTTTCCACGTTAAAAATATCGGTGTCCTCTTTACTGCTTTGAAGTTTATTTCCCTGCATTGGTGCTTTGGTTTTGCTTTGATTGGCTAACTTGATTGGTTATCTCATTTTGCACACAAGATATTATTGGTTTGGTTGTCTTTGTTTATCTCCACATTGTGTTTATCCCCAACACGTTGTATATCGTTCCATGCATCAATACTCCACATATCATCCATCACAATTAAAAATCTTTTACCAAATAAAAATTTGTATAACATCAATCCTACTTTATCTTCACTCATCTCTCTCACTTCTTCTATTTTTTGTCTAGTGACTTGAACAAGAACTTCACTAAGAAGCTCTCTCGTGTAGTATTTTTGAGAAACAGTTATCCAAGCACAAACATGAAAATGCTCCTGAATAAGTTTGTGTTCATAAATAGTTCGAGCCAGTGTAGTCTTACCTAAGCCACCCATTCCCACGATTGGGATGATTTGGCGGCCCCGCCGGTCTTGGGTGAGCTTGTCCATGAGGCCAATTAAGACAGCATCAGAGCACACCATGGAGCTGGAAGGCAAAAAACATCCTCACGAGCACTGACCGCCACAACCTTATTCTTTGCAACCATCTCCGCTGCCATTTGCTTGATCAAATCCATTTCTTCTATCACTCTCTGTAGATCTTGATAGAACTTGGAAGCTCCGAAGCAGTTGAAAAAATTGAATAAGCAGTTGAAAAGGCTGGGATTAATGGTGTCCAGTAAATGGGATTCGATAACATCTTCAGCTTTATAACCCGCATCAGCAATACGTATCACCAATGGATCATCTTCGGAATTAAAGTCTCCCAGATATTCGAGCAAGGAGGTAAGGATTTGAGTGAGAGATTGAAGGAGTTGGCCGTTGATAGAAATGGGAGGGGAAGGATGTTGTTGGATATCATGTAAGATGTTCATAAGAGAAACCAGAGCTGCATAGGCCCCCGCCATGGTAAAAAGTGTGTGAGAATTTGGGCGATAAAATTTGGGAGATGGAATTTGGTTGGAAATATGTATGATTTCTAGTCTGTTTCTGGGAAAATACCAAGAAGGTGTAATAAGTTGGAGTTAATCACAAACATCTAAAATGTTTGCTACACAGCATTAGCAACAAGTGTAGGGAGTTTGGACCACAATTTTGGACCAGCATTGAAGTCTAAATTTTTGCATAAAGTCTTTTTTTAGAATTTATGATGTGGTAGACCCAATCTAATTCAAGGCACTTTTTACTACACAGCATTAGCAATAAGTGGGCACGTCTGTTTTTATGGGAAATTTGAAAGTGTAGGGAGTTTGGACCACAAATTTGGACCAGCATTCAATGTTGAACTTTGTGGTTCATACATCTGTAATATACATTTTTAGTCTAAATTATTGTGCATAAAGTCCTTTTTTTTTTTTTTTTTTTGAGGAAAAGAGATATTGTGTGGACACAAATTTCAAAATATTTTTCTCCTAATATTAATTGTGGAGGAGAAGCCATAAGAAAAAAATAAATAATACTCCGTCCGTTCCGATTATATAGTCCGGGTTACTATTTTAGGGTGTTTCAATTATATAGTCCAGTTTCTATATTTGGTATTGTTTTTATATGATCATTTACCATTACATCCCTGAATAATCTTGAAAAATGAGAATATTAAATATAATATTATGAAAATGAGAGGTTAATTAATGCTTTAAATAAGGGTAATGTTGGAAGTTTATTTAAATATTAAATAATTTTTGACAAACGTACAAGATCAAAGTGGACTATATAATCGGAACGGAAGAGTAATGTGCGTCCAAATTTAGATAATGCATTGGACATTGCTCATTCATCCTTCTCCACACACGTCCCCTCATTAATTACATTGACATGAATGTAACTCCTTCAGATGTTGTAAGTAAAGTTGTAGCCCCTTTCCTTCGCATTTTGCCGTCGAACCTTCCATCATTTCGAAAACCTTCCAACATAAAAATCATAGCCCTCATCGAGTAGTATAGTTTAGAGTTAAGAATCGTCCGGTTCCATTTCTGGTTGAGAGAGAAATCACTGCTGAAGGTATACAGCTGCCGTAACCTTCTATATTTTCCGCAAATGTAACCTTCTGTTGGGATTGGCAAGCTTAATTGTCCTACATTGGATAAACAAGGAAAGAGTTCCATTTGTGTATCTGAGTTCTACCCCAGGTCAAGCACGTTTAACATTGGGGTTTTCCTAAAATGAGTGCCGGAAAAAATGATGCACCATGTTGGTATGAGTAGCACCTATCAAACCCTTTAAGCTCTCTTCAGCTATACAGTGTCATTCCTGTATAGCCTCAGAGTCCACCCAATTTCATTAGTATGAGTCATTTTGGGAAGGTGCCAAAAACAAATCCGTGAGGGCTTGTGCTCGACCCAAAGCGAAATATTATACTAATGTCGGAGTTTTGGTCCCTAATAATGGTATCAGGGCCAGGGTTGGTACTGAGGAGAGGACCGTAGAGGTGGTGGACTCTGGTGCATTATACAAGCCCTCAATTATCGAGTGGAGATCGTTCTTGGGTGTCTTGTGTCAAAAGCTTATTGATAGCCAAAAAATTGAATTTAAATAGTAACAGTGAAGTTCCTCCACCACCTGGGGAGCAAGGAGTGTGTCGGGTATTTAAGACACATTGATGGTTACACCCTCAGACATCAAGGCGCAGATTCTTAGGAGCGGCTGACTCGGAAGACATGATGGCCTGTTGTTTGAATTCGAACGGAAGACAAATCAAACATATGCACTGACTCGTCAGACATGATGGCGTGTTTTTTGAATTCGAACGGGAGGCATTTTAAACATATGCACTGACTCGTCAGCCACATCACATAACACGCGTGCAACACATATCGGTCCAGTCAATCGGCCCACTCTGATAAGTCTAACAGGCTCGTTTCCAGTTGTCCAAAAAGATAAAACGCAAATGGGCGAAGCCCAAGGGCCCAAAGATTACTCAAAGATCAATTGCCAAGAATTGAGAATTGCTCGTGCTCGGCTTGCAGTGTTGCTGAGGTCGAAAGCCAAGGTGAAGCAGCAGCGACGCACGTGGCACGCATTGGGTAAGCCGTACGACGTCCCTAACACACTCAGTTATTACACAGCATTAGTAGCATTAGTAGGTAATTGATTATTTATTTTAAATATATTATAATTTAGTTAATTTGTATTTATATAGTAATTATTAAAATTAATAAAAACGATATTAAAATACTAAATGGAGCACTATCAGTGAATAAGGTTAAGTCTTTTTAATTCCTTACTTAGGGTGTGGTGGTGAAAGTACATTGTATTCTAGGAGATCATAAATTCAAGTTTCCTAGATATATTTGGATATGTGAATTTAAATAATCTTTTACTATTAAAAAAAGGATAAGTCTCTTATCTTTATTAATTAAGTAATTATTTTTCGCTGACAAAGACAGAGACTTAGGGTTGACCATGGAGATTAATTTCTTCTTTTAACTTGTCGTTTTAATATAATATAAACAAATTCGATGGTTCGTGATTATTTGGATTAAATAAGACTTTTGTTTTCTATAAATGATCATAAAAATTAGAAGTTGATCCATGGGGTGGGATCGGCCACGGTGCTTCTGTGAACAAAATCAAACACAGGTGGTAACATTATTGTTAGGGGTGTAAGCATCTACTGATGCACATGAATCAAATTGTTCGTAAATTATTCAAATTTTAATTCGATGAAAATTCGTTCGAACTTGTTAAAAAAAACTTTTTTATTAAATAAATCAAACTTGAGCTTTATAGTAATCGATTCGTGAGTAAACTCATTACCTAAAATTAGTAGTAAATATAAAATAACTAATTTAATAATAGTATTATTTTTTATGATTTAAGAGTAATAAGAATGATAAATATTTGTAGTCATAAAAAAAAATCGAATTTGAGCATGAATATGATATTAATTATGAATATGATATTAATTTGTGATAAATAATTTTTTCTTTGAAAATAATAATGAATATTTAAATATATTTTCTAAATTTAGAAAAGTTTGGTTAGGCACATTTAAGTTCGTAAACTTCAAAGTATTCAATAAAAAGCTTGAAGTTCGACAAAATACTAAACGAATCGAACCTGAGCTTGACGGGATGACTGGCTCGGTCATCGCCGTGGTCGGACTATGGACCTCGGCTGTCAGCTCCGTCCAAGGCCTTTCACAGCGGTTGGAGCCGCTGTCAAGCCCTTGACTGCAGCAAGCCGACTGAAACTCGGGAATTTCGAGTTTTGTCCCATTTTTCAACTATCTCAATTCCGCACGATTGGCTCATACACCAACATACAATGTTTATACTTGATATATGATGATTTAACACTAGTACAAACCTCAAACAAACTAGAACATATTATTATGGATAAAAAACAAGCAAAAACACGATTAATTGTTTCAAACCCTAAAAAAAATCGGAAAACAACTAAGGGATACAAACATCGAATACAAACACTCAATGAGCTACAAAAGCTTAGATTATGCCAAGATAATGATTATCAAGTTATCCGTTTAAAATAAATTCAAATAAAAATAAAACGAAATAAATGAATAATTAAAAATTAAAGTTAGGGCTTTAGCTAACTTGTGAGCTAAGAATCAATCATAAATGAATTAAAATTATTAAAACACTGATACTCGATCCTATAACTCAAGGTCAGGTTATTTAATTATCAAACCCAACTCATTGACTTATCTCGAGACAGCTGATTGAAGGAATTACGAAATGACAACCTAGTACTAGCATACCTATTAACTTTGCAAGTTATTGACGTAGGCTTTCTAACCTCTATATCATTGGTTTATAAATATATAAAACTAAAAGCATGTTTCGAGCTTAGCTCAATTTTCTATAATTTGCTCTTCAACCTCCCCATCAGCATTAATTTTTCTGCTATATAATCTCTGAAGCACCTTTGCAGTATGCTCGGGTCTTGCCATCTGGAAGTGACACGAGAACGGACATCTTTTTCTTTTCCGAATTAAAAGGTTCAACCTTCAATATCTTGCAGACTTGGCGCTGCTCCTCAAAATCACCACCTAGGAGCAATCCATATTCTAGAATGGCTGTCTCTGTTGGTGAACCCAAAATGGACGTCTTTCCATCTTTATCATTGACAACTTCTGAACCTGTATTGTTAAATATAGCTTGCAAGAGATCGGATAATACATGTTCTGATATATGTGTAGTTAAAGACCACTGGCACCAACTTCATTTGATTTCCCAGAAATCCACATTTTACTCACTACCATATGGTTTGTGCCGGTTTTATCAGTACAAATACAAGTAGCAGAACCCATTGTTTCACAGGCCGACAAATGTCTTACCAGTGCTTTGTCATTCATCAATTTCTTCATAGCAAAAGCAAGGCTAAGTGTAACTGCCAGGGGCAATCCTTCTGGAACTGCAACAACAATAATAGTCACTGCAGTAGCCAAGTAGTTCAAAAGCAACAGAGCATCACTGGTAGACCATACGGTAATTTCATGGCGAAGTCCTTTCTCAACCAAAAATCTGATAGTCAGAACAGCAAAACAAAGTCCAATTTTACCAATAACTGTAGCAACTCCGTTCAGCTTGACCTGCAGAGGGGTCTCTCTCATCATCCCCACACTCACTTAGAGTTTCCATCAACTTTCCCCATTCTGTTCTCATGCCAACCGTAGTCACCAACATTTTACCGGATCCATCTTGAACTTTTGCTCCTGCAAGAAGAAATGGTCTTTTTTTATAGATATTTATGGGTACACTTTCACCAGTCAAACTCGACTTGTACCCTGAAATAAAAACTCCATCTGCTGGAACCTGATAGTACTACAATGGACAGAATAACAATATCTCCAACAACCAAGTCAAATATGGAAACCTTCTGTCGAATACCATCCCTAATGACCTGGACGAAAATCTTCTTCTTCTCCTTATCCAGCTCTTTGAACTGTAATGATTGCTTATAATCACTGACTGCAGTAACCATGACCACCAAAATAATGCTAAGGAGAATTACCAAACCATCATACGTGCCCTTTGGCCAGCCTTCAGTGGCCAGTCCTACTACAATAGACACCACTGCGCTAACAATAAGTATGATAAGTGTAAGGTCGTGAAAAGCATCCCCATACAAAAACCTTTAGGCAGTTTCTCAGTCATATACAGTTTCTCTTGCTCGCACATCATTCGAGTTCACTCCTTTTTCCAGTGATACAGTTAATGTCATAAGTTAAGAAACCTGAGGGCTGCTCTTAAAGTAAGGAAAGAAAAGAAATACGAATCTTGTGGCTGGTAGATAAATGGAGAAAAGTAGCATTATCATATAGAAAGTGAGCTATAAAGGCAATTATGATGATGCAACGTATGATTTATGAACAGCGATCAGTAGGGAAATTCATATAAAATCAAGACACTTGGAACATAATCATAATATTAGAGCAGCTCATAACTACGAAAAAGAAAGACAATAAAAATGTTTAAGTTTTCCCATTCAAAGCTGGGTTTTATATATTTTACACCAAGTGAAATAGAATGATGACTTAGGCCATATGGATATTGGCAAATATGATGCTACTCTTGGTGGTATTGTCTTCAAAGTTAAGGCAAGAAAATATTTGAGTTTCTACACAATTATCACTATGTTTGTACGTTTTCCCACAACTCCTATCATCCTCACTCACCTTTAGCTCTCTATGAAATCAGATACTCGAAAGAAACTAACACCTCGGAAGAAAATAAAAAGAGAAATAATTTGTTGATGTTGGAATGAGATTTCTACCCCACTATTTACAATGAGAGCTCAAGGGTCATGGAATTAATGTATAAGGGCTCAAATTTATGGTTTTTAATTTAGATGAAGTAAATTGGAGATCAGGGTTATGTGAAAACAACTTAAAATTTATAAATTTTCTTAAATTCGATTGAACAAATTGAAAATCATAAAAGTATGAAGAGTTGCATATTTTTGTGTAGAGTATTTCATTTGGAGAAGAGACTTCATGGGCTAACTTAGTAGCTTGAGTCTAAGCAAAAATAATTATAATTGTGGTTAAAAAATATTATGGCTTTAAGTAAAATAACTTTTGGATTTTTTGTAGAAATAAATAATATTGGGCTAAATAGCTTTTGAGCTAATAAAATAGCGAATGGACTTATGCTATATAATTGGGCTAAAATATTGGATTAAAAAAATTCATCACTAATGGGCTTAAATAGAATAATTTATGGACTTAATAAAAAAATAAAATATAGGCATTTATGAAATAGAAAATATAATTAATAATGGGGCTAAGGCTAATCGGTCCAAACATATATTTGGGCTAAATTAAAGTATAAATAATAATTTAATCAGTTAATGATAAGAATATAAATTTAAGCGCCACTTACAAGAACAAAATTAATATCACATGCACGAATAAAGAATATAGCGAATTTTGTAAAATATCTTCTGCTTGATCCGAAAATTTGATACTTATTCTTGTCCTGCTATATGCCATTTAGGATTTGTATTTTGCTGTCATTTGATGGGTATGGGTTTTTTCATCTTCAAATCTTGAATTGAAAGATTTTTTTTTTGGGGTTCTTGAGTGTTGTTGTGCTTGATCTGATTGGGTTGTGGTTTTTTGTTGAAAATATTTTATTTTTATACTTGTTTCTGTTGGATTCTGGTTTTGATTTCTTGATTTTGGATGATTGGTTTTTATAGGAAAGATCTAATTAAGATTATAATTAGAAAACTAATTTCTGCATTAGATATACTCCTTCCGTCCTATTAGAGTAGTCACATTTCTTTTCGGCACGGGAATTAAGAGTTGTGAGTATAGTGAAATTAATATTTTATTGGTGAGTGTGAAAAAGTTTATCATTTTAGAAAAATGAGACTATTTTATGGGACAAACAAAAATGGAAAATGGAACTACTCCTGCGGAACGGAGGGAGTATCATTTTTTGACATTTTGGCACATAATTATGGTAACAAGACTTGTTTTTTCCTATTCTCCTTGTTGGATCTCCTCACTTCTTCACTGCATTACAACTTTAAGCTATCCAATTCTGTAAATGAATATCAGATCTGAAATCTTTTTGGTTTTTTTTTTTTTATTGCCTATTTCTTAGGTAGATGTTTATTCTTTGCTGCTTATATCTCATTTTGATAAATCTGCTTGTCAATCCATATGGACCATAATGTAACTATCTGTGTGCACGTTTTTTTTTAGTGAGGGCTTTGTGGATCCACTGCATTTAACCCTTCACCTGAGTATGATCTGAATTTCTCAACTATATTAGAGATAAAATGCTCGGTTACTACAATAATAGGTTTACGGTTCCCATACATGTCGATTATGTATGCTGTATCCATGTAAAGTAACCAATGGACTCTGTATCTATCTACTTTCTGTAAATTTGTAGAAGTTGTTAATGTTCTCAAGTTATTTATTTCGTTCCTCCCATAATAACAATGATTGTTGTTTGAGCCTGTTTCCAGAGTCATTTTGTAAATCACAGTGGTTGTGACATCTGGGCTTGGTATTGCTTCTGCTTAGTCTTGATTTCTGGTTTCTAAAATTACATTAGTTTCTCATCTCTTGTAGGGTGATCAAAATTACAGTTTGATCAGTTCCAAATAGTACTCAAACTTAGTAATAGTGAATGGAGTTTAGATTTCTGAATATTACTTCTGCATTTCATGGCTGCTGCACAGAAAATCTTAGAAAAATGGTTTTGATATATTCAACATGTAAACAGAATCTTCAATGGTAACAAGAGAGTAGTAGCATAATTGGACGTCGTCGCGTTGAATGACAAGAACTCAGTTGAGTGAAGAATATATTGATCCTACCTTAACTGGCAAAAATCGTCAGAAACTTGCCCAGAATTCTAAGAGCACCATTGCAAAATGGTCAAACATTCACAGCATTAAGCAAGTCATGGTCAGAGCTAAAAGTTTTCAGCTTCACTGTTAGTAATCAGCTTTAATAATCTACGGCTTCTTCCCTTATTAAAAGAACTAAGAAAACTATGAAAATATGTTCACGTGACTCACTGCACAGGCGGGCCAGAAATGGTGACTGAAAAACCACAAGATACAGAATTCTAAGCGCACCGTTTGAATGCTGGAGCAACTAAAAATCATTTGTCAATCATGTGAAGGTATTTCTGCACTCCGTCAACCATATTTTCTGCAGTGTTGCTATTTCTCCAATCTCTCTAGGTATCTCCTCCAACTCTTCTATATAAAGAAGATGAAGCTGCTGGAGGCATGGCAGTCCTTCTACCGTCCACTGTTTCCAATTGTAAATAAAGGACAACTCCAAGTATTTGAGCTTGGGGAATCGGCCTTCTTCTATTTCCCACTTCCCACTTCCCAACCATCCATGCCACAACCGGAGCTTCTCAAGATGGGGCAGTGAACCTATCTTTTCCAGCATCTCTTCTTTCCACTCAAACTCTCTCTTCATCTCAAGAGTCAGATTCTTGAGGGACTGTGGAAAGCTAAGCTTCTGCACAGTATAAGGATCTCCTCCAGAGAGAAAAAAACAATTTATATGGAGGGATTCTAATTTAGATAGATACTGAATATTGCTAACACAATACCAATCATCATAGAAGCTACTACTACCCTCAGACGGTGCAATATATTTTGCTTTCAATTTCTTGAGATTTGGAATTCTCTTCACCACCTCTTTACTGCACTTGAAATTGTTTACTCCCTTGAGGACTTGAAGATTCTCCATGATGACAACTTCCTCATCCATGTTGCTCGGAGGATCTGGGAGATTCACCGATATATCGAGGATATTATTGAACTCAAAATGCCTGAACTGACGCATTTTCCAAATCCTGACAGGCACAGTACACTCGGAGTCTGATCGACAAGAAACAATAATTGTATGCAGATTCCAAAAGAGATGGAGTGAATAGAAGAATGTGGACATGCTAATTCTATCAACTGCAGCAGCAATATGCCGCAAGTTAACATGTTGAACCACATAGGGATTCTGGGATCTTTGAACTTCGAAGCGAATATATTTCTGCGCATGAAATGTTCTCACCAATGCATAATTTCGGTACCATGGAGGGACTTTCCCATTTTCACAAATAACAGAACGAGCATGTGGCATAGATTGCAAGACCTCCACTACTTTCTTCTCTGAAGTGTTCCTCGGTATAACAATCCGTCGGCATTGTCTGTTTATGCTTGTTGATTGCCCTATCACACGGAAAAACCCATATTTCTGACCTTCATTCAAGCATAAGTCCCTAAATAGATCATGGATTTTGCATGTCTTTATCTTTCCACTACGACCAAATTCATGAATCATAATGAGATTTCTATCTACCAAGTCCTTCAAGAATCCCATTGCAATTGTTTCCAAGCTTCTGTCATTGACTGGTTTAAGAAATCCTTCAGAAACCCAGAGCTTGATGATTGTGGAGACTCTGATTCGATCGTCTTCTTCAAACACCCCCATGTATAAAAAGCATGGCTTTAAATAGAGTGGCAAATGATTATAGCTCAATTTCAACAATCTCAAGCAATGCTTGTCATTCTCCAAATTCACAGCGGAAGTTAAGTTGTTCCTCACTGATTCCCAACTTCCATAAGTGAGTTCCCTTTTTCTCAAAATGCCTCCCACCACAAAAATTGACAATGGAAGGCCTCTGCAATTCCTCACAATCTTCTTTCCAATTTTCATCAACTCGGGAGGGCAGCTTTCCTCTCCAAACAAGGTTTTTGAGAATAGTTCCCAGCTCTGATCCTCATCTAGAAACTTCATTTGAAGGCTATAATTCTTGTTCAATTCAGATCCCAACTCTGATAGCCTCGTCGTCACTAATATCCGACTGCCATTCTCACTATTAGGAAAATAAGGCTGTATCTCGTTCCATGCATCAATGCTCCACATATCATCCATCACAATTAAAAATCTTTTACCAAATAAAAATTGGTATAACATCAATCCTACTTTATCTTCACTCATCTCTCTCACTTCTTCTATTTTTTGTTTAGTGATTTGAACAAGAACTTCATTAAGAAGGTCTCTCGTGTTGTATTTTTGAGAAACAGTTATCCAAGCACAAACATGAAAATGCTCCTGAATAAGTTTGCGTTCATAAATAGTTCGAGCCAGAGTAGTCTTACCTAAGCCACCCATTCCCACGATTGGGATGATTTGGCGGTCCCGCCGGTCTTGGGTGAGCTTGTCCATGAGGCCAATTACGAAAAACCAACACCCATAATATGACTACCTTTTCTATTAGAAAAACCAACTCCATCAACGATTCAATACCATTCACATTCTCGCCTAATATCTTCACAATTCTAACATCTTGGAAAACAATAAAATCAAGTTTCTTAAGAACCACCATAGAGAATTCAACATCAACAACAAAGGCTGCAAAAAGAGTATAATATTGTGAGGCTACCTTTGGGTCCAGCACCGTGCACGCAGCTCCGCGCCCACCTTTTTGGCCTCGGGAGAACTTAGTTCGATTGGTTCACGATTGTTATGTTCCTGGTGCAGATGAGGAGATAATAAGCATTGGATACATAACTTGGAACATCGGTCTATCTCCATTTTTTGGATTTGATCCATCATGTTCGGTAACCTGAGATCCCAACCCAGAGACCATATGTTTTATATCTCCTCCAACCCCACCGAAGTCATCCACATCATTACGTTCTTCTTCATCTTTAAATAATCCAACACAAGTAAGTGTAAACCCTCCTTCCATTTGTTGTCTCCATTTGATAATGACAAATTGTGGCCTCAGGTACATTATCCTTTCCTTCAATGATTCTACAAAGTGGAAGACACGGATAACTCCACAACTTGCAGTCAAGTCCATGACGAAACCTTCCAGGTTCATGGCAATGCTCCCCTGTTCAAAGAGTCTTGTCCTCAAGACTCCTGCAAGTTTAAGCCCAATGACTGATGCATACATGGAAAACATTCTTCCACCTGATGAGTAAGGAAACATTGCTTCATTTTCAATAGAATTGGAAGCATCTCTCAGGGACTATATCCCTGCACAAGGGAATCTACTTCAATAGCAAGATCAACATTATCTCCATATAATCTAACACAGCTGCTTCCATATGCATAGCTCTCACTCAAGAGAAAGTTAGTGATGAAATATTTGCAATGACTGGTCCTCTTATCATCCATTAAGATATATTGATTGGTTGTTACTTGTCTCCAACCTTTACTTTGCTTCTTGCCGCCCCCGGATCAAAACACCCAATCAACTTTCTTGGAGGACTTAAGCCTCTTTTGATCAATCTGAGACTGCTTCCAAATGAGTGGCATATTTGAAATCCTTGCAAGTCACAATAATTTTGAGTCACCAATATTGTGTATCTCAAACTCTCCGATCTTTCCTCTTGTGGCTTGAAATAAAGCTTGCCCGTAATTTTCTTTCCACCTTTCTCACTTGTTATTCCTGGAATCAACAATGTGGCATTGAGAAGACGAAGATCCAACATCTCCCCCTTCTTAATTTTCTTTCCACCGAGCTCACTTGTTATTCTTTTAGAGAATAACACAAAATTCCATGCGCGCAGGTCATGCCTCCCCGTATCTCCTCACTTCCATTTTGACCAAGATTATTTATGTTATTGGGTTCACCATCTTCATAGAAATCCCACCCGTCCATGCCAACGAACGGAACAACAGACGTACCTCCCCCTGGATCAAAATCGATATTTGCAAGTGGCATACCTACTACCTCCACATTCAACTCTGACAATTCGTCGAACACCTGGTGTTCGCCCAATATGTGAAACAGCCTCAAGTTCTTCCGAACCATTCTAGCTTTAGGGGATCCTTCATTGTCAGTGGTTATGTTAAATATTGTCAATTAATATTTTCTAAAAAAATAAAATTATGTTAGTTTTTTGTCTACTATTAAACATAAATAATTAAGATTTAAGATTAGTAAATAGAATTAATTACCTGATTTAGATTTATAATATAATTTATCCGGCATGTAATTTGTGTTTTATTTTGTATAGGTGTATTAAGTCGTTTTTTAAAAACCAATGAAAATATATTATAGAATGTTTCTAAATTTGTGGAGGTTTGTGAAATATTACTTCCAAGAATATTACATAATAAGAATAAATATTAAAAAATGTGTAGGGATTTCGTTTTTAGTTATATATAAATATTAATAATCAATATAATGAAATATAATATATTATCCAAAATCTCATTTTAAAAATGAAATCAAATCTTCTTTTGAATTTTTTTCATCTATTAATACGTTTTCTTGTATATTTAGAATAAATTTATATATTTACTAAATAGAATAAATATTGATAATTAACTAAAATGGTAATAGTTACATACATATATTTATCAATAGTTACCTAATATATCACATATTTAATTATGGAAAGTAATTTGGGAGGAAAAATAAAATTCATCATGGGTATTGCTTTTATGTATATATAGATATAGATATATGTGTATAAACTTGATAATGATCACAATACAAATAAATAAGAATTTAAGTGGATCAATAATACAATTTCAAGATTAAAATGTAAAATATGACATTAATTAAATAAAACACAACAAATTAATATTTAAGAACCAAAAAGTAAAAAGATTTGCGTACAATCAACAGGTTTAAAGAAGAATAACACTAAATATTACATTCATACACTGAAATAAAATATAAAATTCAAAAATATTACATTGAACTAAAATTCGATAACATCTTTTGATGAATTGATTGGTTAAGTTAATTTCTTCTTGCTCTATTTGTCGAAATACCTCTGCTTGGTTGTTTATAGGGGTGATTATGAGTTTTGAGCTACTCAAGATCCGCTTAAAAAAATTCAAAATGTCGAACTCAAGCTTGAGCTCCATGATTTTTTATACGATAAGCTTGTGAGCCATATAGAATTCATGTCCGAGTCAAGCATGGATTTGAGTTAGGTTAATGAGCCCATCAAACTTAATGTAATATAAATTTTTATCCCTAAATTTGTTATTGATTATAATAATAAAAAAATTATTAAAATTAAAATTAAAATTCTTTCAACATTTCAAAGTTTAGATCATCCAAAAAAAAAAAAGTAAATGATATTAAATAAAAATACATAAGTGTTTAATTTAAAAAGAAAAAAATATATATAATGGGGCGACTAGTATGTACGGACGGCTAAATATGCGTTTCTCGATTCGGTTGTGAGCCACCTAGTGGTAAGAAGTATGTAAGAATATAGACAATAATAGACCTAAATTCATGAAAAATCATAAACTTTAATTAACTGTGAAGTTGGGACCTGCCAAGCTCTTCAGCTGTTCTATATACGAATTAACCTCAACATGAAATGACAGCTCATCTCCTTGACTCTCCATTTGCTCCTCCACCATCTCCTTCGCAGACTCAACCATTGCTTTGCAGCAATTCCTCAACCATATTTTCTGCAGTGTTGCTATTTCTCCAATCTCTCTAGGTATCCCATCCAACTCTTTTATATCAAAAAGATGAAGCTGCTGGAGGCATGGTAGTCCTTCTACCGTCCACTGTTTCCAATATCCAATTTGGATCAACTCCAAGTATTTGAGCTTTGGGAATCGGCCTTCTTCTATTTCCCACTTCCCACTTCCAAAGCCTCCAAACCACAGCCGGAGCTTCTCAAGATGGGGCAATGAACCTATCTGTTCCAGCATTTCTTCTTTCCACTCAAACTCATCATTCATCTTAAGAGTCAGTTTCTTGAGGGAGTATGGAAACCTAAGCTTCTGCAGATAAGGAGCTCCTCCAGAGAGTACATAATAATTCATAAAGAGGGATTGTAGTTTAGATAGATACTGAATATTGCTAACACAATGCCAATCATCATACAAGCTACTACACTCAGGCGGTTTAAAATATTGTGTTTCCAATTTCTTGAGATTTGAAATTCTCTTCACCACCTCTTTACTACAATTGAGATTTACTCCGTTGAGGACTTGAAGATTCTCCATGATGACAACATCCTCATCCATGGCGCTCGGAGGATCTGGCTGATATACCGGGGCCCAACCATTGATGAACTCTATATGCCTAAATTGACGCATTTTCCAAATCTCAATAGGCACAGTAGACTCAAAGTATGATGGACAAGAAACAATAATTGTATGCAAATTCCAAAAGAGATGGAGTGCAGAGAAGAATGTGGACATGCTATCAACTTCAACAGCAAGATGCCGCAAGTTAACATGTTGAACCACAGAGGAATTCGGGTATCTTTGAACTTTGATGGTACCAGATTTGTATGCATGAAATGTTCTCACCAATCCAGAATTTTGGTACCATGGGGCTTTTCCATTTTCACAAATAACAGAACGAGCATGTGGCATAATTCGCAAGCCCTTTAGTACTATATTCTCTGAAGTGCTGCTTGGTATAACAATCCGCCGACATTGTTTGTTTATGCTTGTTGATTGCTCTATCACATGGATAAACCCATATTTCTGACCTTCATTCAAGCATAAGTCCCTAAACAGATCATGGATTTTGCATGTCTTTATCTCTCCGGTACAACCAAATTCATGAATCATAATGAGATTTCTATCTACCAACTCCTTCAAGAATCCCATTGCAATTATTTCCAAGCTTCTATCATTGTCTGGTTTGAGAAATCCTTCAGAAACCCAGAGCTTGATGATTGTGGAGACTCTGATTTGATCGTCTTCTTCAAACACCCCCATGTATAAAAAGCATGGCTTTAAATAGAGTGGCAAATGATTATAACTCAATTTCAACAATCTTAAGCAATGCTTGTCATTCTCCAAATTGACAATGGAAGCTAAGTTGTTGCTCACTGATTCCCAACTTCCATAAGTGAGTTTCCTTTTTTTCATAATGCCTCCCACGACAACAATTGACAACGGAAGGCCTCTGCAATTCTCCACAATCTTCTTTCCAATTTTCATCAACTCACGAGGGCATCCTTTCTTTCCAAACACCGTTTTGGAGAATAGTTCCCAGCTGTGATCCTCATCTAGAAGCTCCATTTGAAGGCTATAATTCTTGTTCAATTCATAGCCCAGCTGTGATAGCCTTGTCGTCACTAATATCCGACTGCCATTTCCATTATCAGGAAAATAACGCTGTATTCCGTTCCATGCTTCAATGCTCCACATATCATCCATCACAATTAAATATCTTCTACCAAATAAAAATTGGCGTAACATCAATCCTACTTTATCTTCACTCGTCTCTCTCACTTCTTCTGTTTTTTGTTTAGTGACTTGAACAAGAACTTCATTAAGTAATTCTCTGGTGTTGTATTTTTGAGAAACAGTTATCCAAGCACGAAAATCAAAATGCTTCTGAATAAGCTTGCGTTCATAAATTGTTCGAGCAAGAGTAGTCTTACCTAAGCCACCCATTCCCACGATCGGGATGGTTTGGCGGTCCCTCCGGTCATTGGTGAGCTTGTCCATGAGGCCAAGTAAGACAGCATCAGAGCACACCATGGAGCTGGAAGACAGAGAAGATCTTACAGAAGCAGCCGATGCAGAGACATCCTCATGAGCACGGACCATATCCTTTGCAACCATCTCCGCCGCCATTTGGTTGATCAAATCCATTTCTTCTATCACTCTCTGTAGATCTTGATAGAACTTGAGGCTTTTGGTTCGTTCATCGTCTTCATCTTCTTGTTTCTTGGAAGCTCTGATTTCGGCATCTGAACTGTTTTGTGTACGGAGGCGATTAATGGTGTCCACTAAATGGGATTCAATAACATCTTCAGCTTTATAAGCAGCATCTACAATACTCCTCTCCAACGGATCATCTTCGGATTCAGAGACTTCCAGATATTGGAGCAAGGAGTTAAGGATTTGAGTGAGAGAATGAAGGTGTTGGGGGTGGATAGAAATGGGAGGGGAATGATGTTGTTGGATATCATGTAAGATGTTCATCAGAGAAACCAAGGCTGCATAGGCGACCGCCATGGTAAAATATTGCGAGAATTTGGGATACAGAATTTGGTTGAAATGTGTAGCTAAGCTGATGTATAAATAATTTTTTATTTTAGGAAATTCACTTTCTAGTCTGCTTCTTCAACTAGCCGACTTGCAATTAATCCCATTATTGTGGTAGGAGCACAGTTAATCCTCTATAATTATTTTGATTATTAGGTCCCTTAATTATTAAAATTAATTTATTTAACCACTTTATGTTTTAACATTCTTATTGTACACTTATTTAAAAATAAATACAAAAAAATTATAATAAATTTGAAAAAAAAAATCAGCTAAAGTACAAATTAACATTTACAACAAAAATAAGACCATTTACGCCTAATTTGTGATTTCATTGCATGTATTTGATAAACTTATTAAATACAAAAAAATTACATACATATTTGAGAAAAATGAAGAAATTTGTTCTTTATTTGACTGATTATTAACATATGGGAATCATATTTAAAAAGTAAGTATATTTTAAGAAAATGGTCCTCCTTTGAATATGTAAATAAAAATGGTTATTTAAAGTTCTCCCTTAAATATGTACATAAAAATGATTATTTAAAGTTTTTATATAAGGGAATGGTTACTTAAGACTTTTACTCTTTAGAAAATTCGATTAGGTTCAACTAAAGTTCGATTAATGAGTTTGAAGGTGATATCTTTCCGCACAGTAGTCCCTGGGAAAGCATAACCAAGATGGTAACGATTGTATATATGAAATGATGAGTGGGCAAAATTCATTCTTTTAATACGTGCTTTTGATTTTTAAGGGAGGAAGAAAAGAGTGTGGGGGTAAGGGGAGGGAAAAATTCTTTGTTTGATTTTTGGGTTTGCTTTTGCTTTTGCATGATTATTGGTCTTCTTTTCTATCGCGTGTTTCATGTCTCCTGCTTTGCAGAAATACCAATCAAGTTCAATTTGAAGCCATTTAGATGGAGGAAAGATAATAATTATTCTAAACAAATCTTCAATTTTCAAACAATATATTCATTTCACTCACCCAAACACATTTTTCTTTAAACAAAGGAAAAAATTATATTAATGAACCAAAACACTCAAAATGCTTTTTCATCGCAATTTTAAGAAACATGAATCTGATTGTAATTTGGGAGAGGAAGTAGTAAGATTTGGAGAGTGGCCATGTTAGACTTATGTTTGAAACTTGCTAAATTAATGGATTTATAGTCATTTATGTAGCATTACTCTTATCTTTTTCTTTTTTTTCTTTTTTTGAATAAGAATACATATATTAAACTCACACACCCAAATATTCCCTGGGGAAGCTCGAACCTGTGACCTCTTGGTCCCAGGCAAGGGGACTATTCTTATCTTTTATACGTGCAGCTTGTAACAGATCATCAGTTGTCATCTTACTTTCATCTACTACCTAGAGAATTTGGCAGAGTGCAGACGCAAGAAGCTATTTGAGGAAAGGTTTGTTGCATTCACCTAGGATGCCTATAAGCCATACAGGCATCTTCACTGCCTGGGATTTAATATTTAAAATTAAAATAAAGTAATTAAATTAATAATGATTAATTTGATCATTTTAAATTAGTAACAAACCATAAAACAAAGAACATGTAACGTACCCACCACACGTGTAGTGGAAAAAAGGAGTGCCCACACTGCTTTGAAAGACTTTAACTCTGAAGTTGGGACCTGCCAAGCTCTTCAGTTCTTCTTCTTCTTCTTGCCACGGAGACAGCCTAACCTCAACCTAAAATGATAGGTCATGTCCTTGACAATCCATTTGCTCCTCCACCATCTCCTCTGCAGACTCAACCACTGCTTTGCTGCACCAATCCAACCTTATTTTCGAGAGCCTTGGGAAACTTAATATAATTTAAATTTAGAAATAGCACACGTATTTTTTCTTATTTTTATTTAATATTTAAAATTGAAAATAAAGTAATTAAATTAATAATGATTTATTTCAATTATTTTAAATTAGTAACAAACATAAAATAAAGGTTATAAAATATTAAAACAATAAAGAATAAAATTAAAAACCATAAAAGAAACGAAAAATAAGAAAAATTAACTCACTCCAATATTTTGTCGCCACTCTCACAGCGGGAACATGTAACGTACCCACCACGCTTGAGATGGCTGTGCTGTGCACGCGCATGTAGAGGAAAAAAGGAGTGCTCTCTGCTTTATTTATAAGACAACTGTGAAGTTGGGACCTGCCAAGTTCTTCAGTTCTTGGTTCACTTCAAACAGCCAAACCTCAACGTGAAACGATAACTCATCTCCTTGATAATCCATTTGCTCCTCCACCATCTCCTTCGCAGACTCAACCACTGCTTTGCTGCAAAATGTCAGACTTATTTTCTGCAGTGTTGCTATTTCTCCAATCTCTCTAGGTATCCCCTCCAACCCATATATATGTGAAAGATGAAGCTGTTGGAGGCATGGCAGTCCTTCTACCGTCCACTGTTTCCAATATTGAATGGAGAACAACTCCAAGTATTTGAGCTTCGGGAATTGGCCTTCTTCTATTTCCAACATCCCACTTCCCAAGGATCCAAACCACAACCGGAGCTTCTCAAGATGGGGCAGTGAACCTATCTTTTCCAGCATCTCTTCTTTCCACTCAAACTTAAAATTCATCTCAAGATTCAGATTCTTGAGAGAGTGTGGAAAGCTAAGCTTCTGCAGATTATAAGGATCTCCTCCAGAGAGAAAAAAACAATTTATATGGAGGGATTGTAGTTTAGATAGATACTGAATATTGCTAACACAATACCAATCATCATACAAGCTACTACTACGCTCAGGCGGGTCATAATATCGTGTTTTCAATTTCTTGAGATTTGGAATTCTCTTCAACACCTCTTTACTGCACTTGAAACTTACTCCCTTGAGGACTTGAAGATTCTCCATTATGACATCCTCATCCACGGTGGTCGGAGGATCTGGGAGAATCTCCGTGGCCAGTACAGAAATGAACTCAATATGCCTAAACTGACGCATTTTCCAAATCCCGACAGGCACAGTAGACTCGGAGTATGATGGACAAGAAATAATAATCGTATGCAGATTCCAAAAGAGATGGAGTGATGAGAAGAATGTGGACATGCCAATGCTATCAACTTTAACAGCAATATGCCGCAAGTTAACATGTTGATCTTCTAATGGACAAGATTTGTATGCATGAAATGTTCTCACCAATCCAGAATTTCGGTACCGTGGGACTTTCCCATTTTCACAAATAACAGAACGAGCATGTGGCGCAGATTGCAATCCCTCCAGTACTTTCTTCTCTGAAGTGTTGCTCGGTATAACAATCCGCCGGCATTGTCTGTTTATGCTTGTTGATTGCCCTATCACATGGCAAAACCCATATTTCTCACCTTCCTTCAAGCATAAGTCCCTAAACAGATCATGGATTTTACATCTCTTTATCTTTCCTGTACAACCAAATTTATGAATCATAATGAGATTTCTATCTACCAAGTTCTTCAAGAATCCCATTGCAATTGTTTCCAAGCTTCTATCATTGACCGGTTTAATAAATCCTTCAGAAACCCAGAGCTTGATGATTGTGGAGACTTTGATTTCATCGTCTTCTTCAAACACCCCCATGTATAAAAAGCATGGCTTTAAATAGAGTGGCAAATGATTATAGCTCAATTTCAACAATCTCAAGCAATGCTCGTTATTCTCCAAATTCACAGTGGAAGTTAAGTTGTTGCTCAATGATTCCCAACTTCCATAAGTGAGTTCCCTTTTTCTCAAAATGCCTCCCACCACAACAATTGACAATGGAAGGCCTCTGCAATTCTCCACAATCTTCTTTCCAATTTCCATCAACTCAGGAGGGCAGCTTTCCTCTCCAAACACGGTTTTTGAGAATAGTTCCCAGCTCTGATCCTCATCTAGAAGCTCCATTTGAAGGCTATAATTCTTGTTCAGTTCAGAGCCCAACTGTGATAGCCTCGTCGTCACTAATATCCGACTGCCATTTCCATTATCAGGAAAATAACTCTGTATTTCGTCCCATGCATTAATGCTCCACATATCATCCATCACAATGAAAAATCTTCTACCAAATAAAAATTGGTATAACTTCAATCCTACTTCATCTTCATCTTCACTTCTCTCACTCGCTTTTGTGACTTGAACAAGAACTTCACTAAGAAGCTCTCTCGTGTTGTATTTTTGAGAAACAGTTATCCAAGCACAAACATGAAAATGCTCCTGAATAAGTTTGCGTTCATAAATAGTTCGAGCCAGAGTAGTCTTACCTGAGCCACCCATTCCCACGATTGGGATGATTTGGAGGTCCGACCGGTGTTTGATGAGCTTGTCCATGAGGCCATGTAAGACAGCATCAGAGCACACCATGGAGCTGGAAGACAAAGAAGATCTTACAGGAGCAGCGGATGCCGAGACTTCCTCATGAGCACGGACAGCCACAACCATATTCTTTGCAACCGTCTCCGCCGCCATTTGGTTGATCAAATCCATTTCTTCTATCACTCTCTCTAGATCTTGATAGAACTTGCGTCTGTTGGTTTGTTCATCGTCTGCATCTTCTTGTTTCTTGGAAGCTCTGATTTCGGCAACAACTGAACTATTTTGTGTATGATGAGCTGTAGGGAGGCGATTAATGGTGCCCACTAAATGGGATTCGATAACATCTTCAGCTTTATAAGCCGCATCAACAATACGCATTTCCAACGGATCATCTTCGGATTGAATGGCTCCCAGATATT
>JAPKLW010005264.1:0-10886 GCA_026898455.1 Plectranthus barbatus
GAGGAATCGGAACTGGTGTCTTGAACTGATAGACTTTAAGGTATCCTCCCTTAAAGTCATACTTTGTCAGTTTATTCCTCAGACGAATCTTCCTTTTGTCTCTAAGACTCTGGGAGAGCGAATCTTGAATTCTGCTGGTAACATTCGACTGGCAGAGCATACTGGTGATCTTGTGCTGGCAGTCTCTGCTGGCGACTTGCGTTGGCACAATCTAAGTCTACCAATTTGTCTGGATGTTAACTCTTGGAATCTCCCATGACTGGTGACTTCACCGCTGGTGAACAGTGTCAGTGAGAACACCTATTCTGCTGGTAAGGTTTGTCAGCCGCCTGCTGATGAAAACCTTCCCAACTGGTGAACAGTAGCCAGTCGTTAGCTCTTCTCATGCTGGTGAACAGTGTCAGCACGAGTCTTCGTCAGCCGCCTTCGGATGAAGCTTTTCCAACTGGTGAACAGTAACCAGTGGTAAGCATTTCTCATGCTGGTGAACAGTGTCAGCATGAGTCTTGATCAGCTGCGACTTACAACTCAAAAGACCTAAACAGGACTTTACATTTGAGACTAGAGCTATTCTAGAGACAAACTGACGCTGGTAGGACTTAGGATTTGATCCACCAAAACACCAAAACTGGAATCTAAACAAGTAGCTACTGGGGAAAGGAAACTTAGCCAAATTTCCCAACAATTTCCCCCTTTTTGGTGCGATCAAAGCCTATCCAGCGAGCACTCAGCTGATGAGAAAAGTTACAAAATATTTCAGGGTTTTACAAAATAAACCTATCAGATCTAAACCCATGAAAATACTTCCTCACATCAGCTCTAACTAAAAATCTTCCCCCTCAAACCAGGAGAGATATTGCTCGTTTAAAATATGAAAATTGAGATCAGAGCAAAAAGATTTAAAGTGTGTGATACGAGTGTTGGTGCTGATTACACTGGAAGTGTAAGTTCAGCTGGTAAGTAAATACTCAGACAATTTGTTGGACAATGAGGAATTGTCATCAACATGTCAGTAATCAATCCATTAATGATGTAGCATTACATGTACGGGAAGGATAACTGACTAATCTAGCTGATAAGCATTTACTTACAACAAAATGAAGAAGCTAGACTATGGCTGAGAAGATGATCCTGGTGATTGAGTTCTGCTTGTGAGCGACCTCAGGATCTCAGTGAGCGCTGCCATATCTTGTCTGCTCTTCTCCCTTTCCTCAGCAGCAATCCTCCTCTCCTCTTCAGCAAGACGAGCTCTCTCAGCCTCAGCCCGTGCTCGCGCACTTTCCCCCTCTTGGATCCGCGCCAAAAAGGAGGACACTCCAGCGGTGACTGACTCCATCTGTTGAGTCATCTCGGTTCGGAAGCTGGCGAAGCGCTGGTCCATCCTGGCATCAATGATTGCAAGAAGCTGCGCAGGGGGATGGATCTCGGAGATTGGCTGTGCTGATTCTTCAATGGAAGAGGAAGGTACATCAGTTGCTGAAGGAGCCGCTGCTGGTTCAGATGCAGCTGATATCTCCATCGGGGTTGGCTCCTCCGCTGGCACTGCAGCTGCTGCAGGTTCCTCTACTGGTACATCAGCTGGAGCTGATTCCTCTGCTGGCACTTCGACAGCTGGCTCCACTACTGGCACTGCTGCTGGAGCTGGCTGGACTTGTGCAGAAACGGGTTGGGCTGTGAATTCCACCACTTGCCAGTCCATAGAATCAGGGACGAGATTGCCCGAGACAATAGGAACAGGAGGGACGGCAAGGGTCAGCCACCAACCACGCGAGGGATCCTCCGCCACTGGGTGGTCTACCAGCAGAGCGCTGGCAGCCATGTCGAACAGGACAGCATGGTAGGGAGGGATCCTCGGGAGGGTAACCAGCACTTTGAGGCGACGGAGCGCGTACGTCAGCTGGTACCCCCTACTGGTTACTCGGAACTGGAGGAAAGGTAACTTGATCCTTTTCAGTGGCGGGAGGCCGGAGCTTCCAGTCAGCTGGCTATACTCAGCAATTTTCAGCAAGCGGCGCTTGATCCTCCTTGTAGACAACTGCTGGGGGCATTCAGGATCAGTGCCCATGAAAGCATTAGCCCACTCCTCCTCCGCTCTCCAGTAGCCAAGACCCAGCCTGGCATAAAGAACCGCCCGCTTCTCCACTGTTAGCAGGCGCTGGCATCTGTCAAAAATCCGCCACCTCCGGAACTCTAGACACAGTTCCGGATCCACCCTCCAGAGTCTACGGTAGCTGGATCGTCTCTTCCTCAGTCAGTCCCAAAACGGACTTCTTGACTGGGATGGAGATCTTCCCAGACTCAGGGTCATATGCAATAGCTGACGGTGGCTGCTGGTGCTGGGAAGTCTTAGGCTTCTTGCGGGATGGCTTCTTGGTGACTGGTACAAGTTGTACGTCCCTTGGGTGGATACCAGTCGCCTCAGCCACTGTGCCTTCCATGGTATAGAAAAGAGACTCCGTCTCCAGCTTCCTCTTCAGTTCTGCCCTTGCCTCCTCAGTCAGTGGGAGAGCCACAGCTGGCACTTGCTCCCCCAGGTCTTCTGAGTCATCCTCAGAAACGACCTCAGCAGGGTCCACTGCTGACTTCCCTTTCAGCCTTCGTGGCTTCTTGTAATCTGGATGAGGCAGCTTCACCTTCGTGGCTGGTATGAAGTCGGAACCAACCAGCTGTTCCCCCTGATCCACGCCAGCACCCAATTCCATCTCCAGGATGCGGCTGATCCTCAGCCCGAAGGATACGGCGTGCGCAAACTTGCCGTCAGTCGGAACAGTGATGTTCCTCGCCACATTCTCCAGCAACCGGCCAAAGAAAAATTCGGCCCAGTTGCCCTGAACTCCATCAACTAGGGCACACATCACCGAAAACTTGCGCAGGCTTAACTCGGCGTAGGATCCGACCTCGCATTGTAGCATGCGAACCACAATATCACACACCATTTGCCAGTACTCCTCCATCTCGGACTTCTTCATGCCAGTCCGGAAGGCGGTGACTTCTGGCTTCTTCCACTGCGCCCACCTCCTCCTGAATTCCACCGTATCATCCTGATGATACGTGGCCACTTCCTCTCCTTCATTCCTCAGTCCGAAGAGATCGGCGAGGTATTCAGCGGTGACGGTGATCAGGTGGCCGAACACCGAAGTAGTGAATGAATTCCTGTCGTCAGCAATCACGGCCCGAGCGTAGAACTCGGCTACCATGTGTGGATGGAAAGTCGTGGGCGTCGCCGTCAAGTACTGTCGGAGCTGTTCTCGGTCGACCATCTCCATCAGCTCCGGCCCATAATTCTTTAGGGCTAGCTTCATGTTCAGAATCTTCTCCTTCTGAACCTGTGCAGTCCTAATCTGCGCATTAGAGAGCTGTCGCCTGGTCGCCGGCTTGTTCAACTGAACCAGTCTGGCGAAGGGATGACTATAATCCACATCCTCTATCTTTACAATGCCAGTATATGTTGGCATATGGGCTTCAGCGAGGGGTAGGTCTGGTGAACCAGACGAAGATGATGTAGATGTAGATGGAGGGTTATCAGCTGGAGGTTGAGAAGATGATGCCATGACTTCAGAAATATTCAAGTTTCAGAAAATTTCAAGGGAAGATGAGAGAATTTTGAACGATATTAGGGTTCTGAAAGTAGGGAAACATAAAGGTTAACCCGAAGGAAGTGACCGGGTATTTATACGAAGGGCCATGCAGGATCAGACGTCCAGGATCAACGCTCAGCAAGCGAGGATCGACGGTCATCAGCAGGCCCATTTCCCTGTGCGACGTGCGCGGTCGTGCTGACGTGGGCTACGCCGTGGAGCTGACTTGGCGTTCTCTGATTGGTCGCAAAAGTGCTTTTGACTGCGCAGTCACTGTGCGCATTAAATGTGGCATTAAATGCCGCATTAAATTCTGAGGTACGCACACGCAAGTCGGATTTGAACAATCCCGCCATTTCTGAGACAGCTGGCACGACTCTTGGACTTCAAGAGATCGTCAGTTGAGAGCTGGAACTCAACTGATCATCAGTAGTATAACTGGTCAACAGTTATATGCAAGTTGAACACTTCCCCCTGTCAGCATGGCCTCCTTACTAGTTGACAACTGGTACTTACGACTGGCACCCGAGTATAAATTGAGAGCTGGGACTCAATCTTCATCAGTCGTGGATATACCACCAGTTGTCTGCTGACAACTTGAAAGATTGAAAATTGAGAGCTTGGACTCAATTTTATTCCGCATAATCTTCTCTCCAAGAAATCCATTCCTCATCATCACTTGGAATTGGGAGCTGGGACCCAATTCTATTTCAACTGATGGTGTATGCTGGCAAATTGAAATGAGAGTTGGGACTCATTTCCTTAGACATTTGAGGGATAAGTTCCGCCAGTAGGATTCATCAGTGATCTTGAGATACCACTTAAATAAAAAACAACTAAGAGCTTGGACTTAGTCGTAATCAGCATCCTCCAGAAGATCAAGAACAGAATGAGAGCTGGGACTCATTCTTCCTCATCATTAGAGCACGCATCAATCTCCAGAAGACCGAGTTTGATGCACAACTCCTTGAATCTTGCTTCTGGCAGAGGTTTGGTGAAGATGTCAGCCAGTTGATCTTCAGTTCTGATGTAGTCCACGCTGACATCCTTCTTTTCGACATGGTCACGAATGAAATGATGTCGAATATCTATGTGCTTGGTTCTAGAGTGATGAACCGGATTCTTCGTGATGCACATAGCACTGTTGTTGTCGCAATAGATTGGAACACAGCCAGTGTCCACTTCATAATCCTCCAGTTGTTGCTTGATCCAAATAATTTGAGCACAGCAACTGGCAGCGGCAACATATTCAGCCTCAGTGGTAGAAGTAGCTACTGAGTGCTGCTTCTTGCTAAACCAGCTGATTAGCTTGTGTCCTAGAAACTGACACGTACCACTGGTACTCTTTCGGTCAATACGGCATCCAGCGAAGTCTGAATCTGAATATCCAATGAGTGTAAGCTCATCATTCCTGGGATACCATATTCCAAGAGATTCAGTCCCCTTCAGATATTTTACTATCCTCTTTGCAGCTTCCATGTGTGACCTTTTCGGATTGGCTTGAAATCTGGCACACACTCCGACTGAGTACGAAATGTCGGGTCTGCTGGCTGTGAGATAGAGAAGTGATCCAATGATTCCTCGGTAGATAGTAGGATCAACTGATTCACCTTGCTCATCAAGAAATATTTGACAGCTGGTGCTCATAGGTATCCTTAGGGACTTAGTTTTCTCTGGGCAATATTTCTGAATTAACTCCTTCGTATACTTCCGCTGGCTGATAAAAATTCCATCAGCTGACTGCTGGACCTGGAGTCCGAGAAAGTATGTTAACTTGCCCATCATACTCATCTGAAATGATGTCTGCATCAGTTGAGAAAACTTCTCGCAGAGAGTTATATTCATTGATCCGAATATGATGTCATCTACATAGATCTGCACCATTAGCATGTCACCACCATCCTTGAGAAGAAAGAGTGTCCTATCAATCTTCCCTTTCCGAAATCCATTGCTGGTGAGGAATTGTGACAGCGTTTCGTACCAAGCCCTGGGAGCCTGTTTCAATCCATACAGGGCCTTTCTCAGCTTGTACACCTTGGTGCCTATCTCAAAGCCTGGAGGTTGCTCAACATATACCTCCTCTTTTAGCTCGCCATTCAGGAAGGCGCTCTTCACGTCCATCTGGAACACCGTGAAGCCGTGATACGCTGCATAAGCAAGGAACAGCCGTATCGCCTCCATTCTTGCAACTGGTGCGAAGGTCTCATCAAAGTCGATGCCTTCACACTGCCTGTACCCTTTGGCGACTAAACGAGCTTTGTTTCTGACCACGGTGCCATTCTCATCTCGCTTGTTCTTGAAAACCCACTTGGTGCCAATCACTGACTGATGTGATGGTCTCTCCACCAAGTCCCAAACATTATTGCGAGTGAATTCAGCAAGCTCTTCTTGCATGGCATTGATCCAATCGGCAGATTCGAGCGCCACTCCTATGGAAGTAGGTTCCATTTGAGAAATAAAGCAACTGAGAAGCGCACTGCCGTGTCGAGTCTTAACTGAACCTTCCGGATCACCGAGAATAGCATCGGTTGGGTGATCCCTCAGCCATCTGGGAGGACCAGCGACTGCTGGTGCCGGCTGTGAAATAGGTTCATTCCTGGCTACTGGTGCTTCCACATTTTCACCAGTCGGAGCTGGAAGAATAACCGGCGGTTGAACATCACCAGTCGGAACTGGAACAACAACTGGTTGTTGATCTTCACCAGTTGGAACTTCTTCATCAGCTTCTCCGTCTGACTGATTCCCTGAACCTTCACCAACATTGTCAGTATCAGCTGGTATCTCCATTCCAGCTGGTTCATCGTTGTCTTCTGGCTCAAAAATTCCAGTCGGAATTCCCCCTTGATTTTTGCTAGATCCACTCAGGGAGATTGAGTGTAAGGTCTCAGCAAGGTCATTTGCATCACCGACCTTCTCAGGTTGCTGATGGGTACCTGAGGTAACTGGTTGAGAAGATGATCCATTCATAGGTCTAGTCGAACCAGTTGGTTGAGCATCGGAAGAATTCCTGCCCAACTGGTCGCTGACATCCTCGACCTCGGGAACATCTTCTGCCAGTTGGCGTAAGGTCCTGCGCACTAAAGTAGCTTCATCAAAAACAACATTGCATGTTATTTCCACAAGCTGGGTAGTCTTGTTAAATACTCTATAGCCCTTGTGAGAGGGATGTCCATATCCGACAAACACACCCTCATCAGCCTTAGGCGAGAAAGCATTTAACTTCGACTTCCCATTATTATGGATATAACATGGTGAACCGAATGCACGAAGATGAGCTATAGAAGGCTTACGACCAAAATACACTTCGTAGGGAGTTTTCTGGAGTCTGTCGTTGATCCCGCTTCTATTTTGAGTGTAGCAGGCAGTCACCAACGCTTCTCCCCAGAAACTCTGTCCTAAGCCGGACTCAGCCAGCATGGACCGGACCGCTTCTTTCAGCGTCCTGTTCCTACGTTCTGCCAGTCCATTCTGCTGCGGTTGCCTTGGAGTAGATCTCTCATGTTTGATCCCGGCCTCCGTGCAAAAATCCATCAGCAGACTGTTGCAGAATTCAGTCCCATTGTCCGAACGAATTCGCTTCACCACAGCTTCTCTCTGTTTCTGAGCTTGGATGATCAACTCTGGAAGAATGATCTTCACCTCATCCTTGGTTCTGAGAAGCTTTACCCAGGTATAGCGCGAGTAGTCATCGACTACCACCAGCGAATATCGTCTTCCTCCAATGGTTTGCGGTGTTACTGGTCCAAACAGGTCCATGTGTAACAACTCGAGTACCTGACTGGTACTGGGGCAGACTGGCGACTGGTTCTTGAAGGACTTCTTAGTTTGTTTGCCTTGCTGGCAAGCTTTGCAAATTCCTTCCTTCTTGAACCCGCCCTTGGGAAGACCATCTACAAGATCATGCTTGGTTAGATAATTAATAGTTTTGAAATTTAGATGACTTAACCTTTTGTGCCACAGCCAGTTAGTTTCCATGGAACTGGTGGCTACAAAGCATGTATCAGTCTTCCCGCTTTGCCAGTCAACAACATAGAGACCTCCTTTCCTGACACCTTTCAGCTTGGTCTCGCCAGACTCTTCATTCTTGATCTGGCACCCTGATTTGTCAAACACAATGGTATAACCATTGTCGCACAGCTGACTGATGCTCAGGAGGTTGTGCTTCAGATTGGTGACAAGGGATACATTCACAATTCTGACATCATCCTTCTCGATGCAGCCCTTGCTAATAACTCTGCCCTTGGAGTTATCACCAAAAATAACTGGGGGTCCTCTGACCTTGGTGAGTTCAGAAAATAGGAACTCCTCACCAGTCATATGAGCCGAGCAACCACTATCTATGATCCACTCGCTCGATCTCTGAAGCTGTGTTGCATGATCCTGTTCCTGCAAGAAAATGAAATTATTTAGGTCCCCGATCATCAGCGGGTCCTGCAGGGTTAGATCTCTGGATCATTCCTTTTGGAATCCAGACTTGAGTAATCTTCAGCTCGGTGTTACCCTTGCTGACATCACTTGTGGCCTTTCCCTTCCTTTTAAAATAATGCATGGATTTGCTTTTGGAAGGTGTGGCTGTGTGTGCGGTTCCTCTGGAAGTATTCTTCCTCCGAGGGTGTCGGAAATTTTTTTCCGACCGCTTGTGTTGCCTTGGTGGTCTCTGGAATTGTGGACCACGATGATTAGCCTTCCCAGCCCTTGAGAAAAGATTTTGATTGGGCTCAGGCCTCCGATAGGTGTTCCTCCTATCGGGAAATATCCTTCTCTCAGTATTCCGCTGAGATTTGGATCCCTTGTAAGCATGCTGGCAACTGGCATACTTGTAAGGTTGGGCGTGGAATCTCTGGACAGCTGGTGTTGGCTGTCGGATTCCACTGGCAGCTGACGCTGACTTCCTTGCCTTAGAATATTTCGGCTTAGTCTGCGTCTTCGAGTATGCTGGCGTCCTGTCAGCAGAGGATCTTGCCAGTTGAGGATTTTGTCTTGATGACTCACCTATGTATCTGGACTTATGGTTCCTATGCTGATCAGCCACACGGGACTGACTGGTATTACCAGCTGGTGCTGATGCATTTACCAGTTTGTCCTTACCCTTACCAGTACTGATTTGTTCGGGTTGATTTATGTTCAAATCCTTTGTAAATCCCAACCCGGACTTATCAGAAGGTTTTCTCCAATGACTTAGAGCTGCTTCCAAGTCTTTTGAGCCTTTATTTAGAAAATTTATTCTATTCTCTTGCTCCAGAACAAGATTGTGAAAATTATCTCGCTCAGTTTTTGTAATTTGAAAATTTTGGAGCAACTCAGAGTGAGTCCTTTTCAAAGTGGCTAGCTCTTCACTGACTGACCTCGATTTTTCAATCTCCTTGGTCAAAATAGAAACTTGATCTTTCAGCGAAGTATTTTCGCCAGCCAAGACATTCTTTATTTCATAAAATTTTAAAAATTCTTTTTGAAGAATGTCTATAGTGACAGCTTCTGAGTCGGAGCAACGCGACTCAGATTCGTCTAAACTGATAGAAGGCATGATATGCATTGGGGAAGCTGATGATTGTACCTGACCATCAGCTGCAAGTGCCTCTTCACTGTCAGCACTTCCTTCAGCTGACTCCTCGCCAAAGGCTGCCATGAGTGCCAGTAGAGCTTCCTCTTCTGACTCCTCGTCTGACGCATACTCCCCATCATCATGGTCGGTATGTCAGGCACTTCAGTCCTGGTCAGCATAGCCTTGGCAACGGCCTTGGAGGCACGCTCTTCAAAGAGCTTCTTTAGCCTTTCCCGCTCATTTTTGTCCACCTGTGGACATTCAAACTTTAAATGATCAGGGGATTGGCACTGGTAGCAAGCACGGGGAGCTCTCTTGACGAATTTTCCGTCAGTTGAGCTCAGAGATACTCCCTGCTTTGACTTGGCTTTCTCCAGAAGGACAGCCAGTCGTTTCATCTGTTGCTCAAGTTCTGCGATAGAGCTCTCGCTGTCTTTGGAATGAGATCCTGATGCGGACTGGATCTCCTTCGGCTGGTTGTGCTGGGCAGCAGATCTGTCAGCATGGAGGGGCTTCTTGTGCTTCCATTTGAAGTCCTTCTTGATGAAGTAAGCTTCGTCTTGAGCTTTGATGCTGGGGGATCCCATGTTCCTGATGGCCTCATTCTTGTTCACCATCTGGATATCCCACTCGTGTGCCTGCAACTGAGCAAATAACTCCTTGGGAGTCATCTTGGACAAGTCCTTCTCCTTGAGAGCTGTCGTCTTCACGAACCAGTCCTCCTTGGGCATCTTGGACAGGATCTTGGCATTAAGATCTTCATTTGAGTACGTCCTGTCCAGGGACTTTAGCTCGCTGACAATGGCGTTGAATCTCGCCTCCATCTCCTTGATGGTTTCTCCAGGCAGCATCTGGAAGGACTCATACTTGTCCACCGCAACCTGCAATTTGTTGCGTTTCATTTGATCAGTTTCTTGACATAGACTATCAAGATAATCCCATACTCCCTTGGCATTGTCAAACTGGAGGGCTTCCTCCATCAGCGACTCTGGAAGACATGCCAGGATCAACTCATGAGCAATGGAGTCCAACTGATTCCGCTTCCTGTCCTCGGCGTTCCATTCGTCTTGAGGCTTTGGGATCACAGCAGCTGGACGATCTCCTAGCTGGTGCTGAATCTTGGTGATCTCAATCGGCCCTGTCTCTAGCACATCTTTCATCTCTGGATGGATGCTCTTTAGAGAGATGAGAGTCCTCTTTCGCCATGTATCATGCTTCACAGTCTTGTAGTCAAGTAGCTTCGGAATATTCATCTTGATGTACCTGAGCTAGTCAAACAGACAAACAAATAGAGTGCAAGGAAACGTGGATCTCGGTCCTAAGCGACTCAGATACGAACGGTCTATAAGAACCTGGCTCTGATACCACTTGTTGGTCCCGGATTATCAGGGTATAACTTGGCAGCGGAAAATGTGTTTAGTCGTTTCTTGCACTCTGCTGGTTACTCAGCTGACTGGGACCTTGTCAGCTGGTAAGTCAACTTGCACTCTGCGTACACAGCTGACTGGCGACTGGCTCGTCAGCTGGTAGCTCAAGACTTAGAATATTTTTAGCCTTGTTTGCACAGTTATATCAGTTTTCAGATATACACCAGCAATTGGGTGCTGGGTTTTAAATCAGTATGAAATGCAGAAAGCTGATAAAAGACAAAGGATTTATAGTGGTTCGATCAACTGATCTACGTCCACTCTCCAGTCGTATCACTGGAAATTTCACTAAGAGTAATCGGGTACAAGCGTCCTACGATCTATCTCTAGCTGGTGAAT